>PJRA01000313.1:2336375-2368467 GCA_016987375.1 Brachionus koreanus | reverse complement strand
TTTCTGGCTGTTTTACCCCCGTTTATGGTCTGTTTTTATTTCGTTTAAACGTGAGCGTTTAAACAGCGTTTAAACAGTGTTTTTTGCCTGTTTTTGTCCCCTCGGGTAAAAATAAAAATCTAAAGTTTTATTTTTTATATTTCTCATAATGATTGATCTTAATTATAAAAGTAATTTGAATAATTGAAAAGCACCAATATATTTTCAAAATGCAAAAAAATTAAGAAAAATTTTTGAACAATTTTTACTTTAGCTACTGGAGTTGGATTAGAGGAATTTCCACCAATTTGAGCATTCAGTCTAAAAGCATCAATGAAATTTTCTGCTTCAGCATATTGTTGTAACAATCTAGTATAATTTTGTTGAAGTTGATTTAGTTGATCTCTTTCAATGCGACTCTGCTTTAGTTTTTGTTTTAGTCTGTCAGGATTTTTGATTAAATTGTCTATGATTGTTGATTCATCGCTATCCAAATTATATGTTATTTCGTTATGTGTCGCTGGTCTTATTTGTTCACTGTTTTGCTTATTATTCATGTTTTTACCATTTTTTAGTTTATTTTCAGTGCTTAAATTGCTTGTCGAACCACTGCGATACTTTTTAACAGGCCCTCGTTTTGATTTATTCAAAGCGTCATTGGAGCCAGCCGATTGTTTATCCAAAGAATAGAATGGTGACTTATTATTTGTTACATTTTTGGATTTTGATTTTTCACTTTTTTGGGTTTCTTGGTACCTAACTGTAGTGATTATGTCTTCTTCAATACTTGTTGTATACAACTTAAATGCACCCCCATTTTTGTTTTTTTCTTTCGATTCGCCCAGAAAATCATCATTTACCAAATCAGGCTGAGGAGTTTTCATTATTTCTAGACCATCGTCTAATCTTTTATCATTTAAATTAATTGCATTTATTCGATCTTTTAAGCGCTGCAAATTTGTTCTGCTTTTAGCTTTCTCATCTAGATCTTTGCTTTCATCTAAATTAAACGAGTCTTGGGGACTATCAAATAAATTTTTTTTATTTTGTTGAGTAATTTTTTTTGAAAAATTTTCTTGCAAACTATTTTTCTCTGAATTTTTACTCATAAATTGTTTATCAGTGGAGATCGGTTCACGTGCAGTATGAGTATCGTCGGCAATTAGCAAAATTTCGTCAATACTTGTGTCCTTAAGATCGAGCATTAAATCAGTATGGTCATTTCTTGACTCCAAGTTAATAGATTGTTTGTTATTCTTGACATATTCTAAGTCTATAAAAGAAAACCGATTAGTATCCTGATTTTTCAGACTTTCTCTGAAACTATTTAAATTGTTTATATTAGCTCTAGTAAGCTCGGACTCTTGAGCAATATTCGATTGTTCTGTTTTGAATGGAGTCTGAGCATCAATGCTTAATGCATCATACAACGAATCGTCTCGATCCCCGTTCGAGAAACTTGGCTCGGCCAGATTGCTAGCTTTCGAATTTAATTCGTATGCTTTTTCCGAATTTTTTTGATCGAAAACGAGAGAATTTTCGTTAGAACTGTTCTTATTTGAGCTCATTTTAGAAATTCTACCAAAAGCATAGTTTAGATAAACAAACTAACATGCATTATGTGATCTAAAATCTTTAATCAATAATTTGAAAATAGTTATTTTCGAATTTTTTTCTAATTAAATGACAAGGCAAATTTTTACAGGTATTTAGAAAAAAATTCAAATTATTTAGAGCCCCAAGCTGACGAACTTATTTAACACTTGTGGAGATTCGGTGAATAAAACTGTATATTTGAATAAACTAATTCTCTAGGCTAAATTAGTTTAATTGTGTTTGTGGCCTGTAAAAATTTAAATTTGTAACTAATTTAAAGATTCTCAACTAGCTTTGCCAATGCTTGAATACTTTTTGAATGAAAGATAAATTAGCAAATGCAAAAAAAACTTATGAAATCATTTTATAAATATTTATTTTTACTTTGTTCGACCTGATTTTTTAAAATGTGAAATTTAAATAAATTTCAAAAAATATACCAAAATAAAACTGAGACTTAGAAGCCTATTAACTTAAGAGTTTATGGTTTTTAAGAGTTTATTTTATTTAAGAAAAAATTAATCAATGCAATTATTGTTTTTTTAATTGGAAATTTTTTTTAAATAAAAAAAAATCTATTGACTAAAACAAATTGAATTTACTTAATGAAACCATATACTATGAATATACTTTAAAAAAATTAAAAGACTAAAACAACTTTTGAAAAAAAATACTGTGATCTTTAAAAAGTTAGAAAATTTTTTTAATTTTAATTAGATAAATTTTTTACTTAGACTGTCTTTACTTCGGTTTTTTTATCTAAAAAAGTACTAAATTAATTTCGATTTTTTGGTTTTTAAATAAATTATATTCTAAGAAAATTATATTCTAATATTAATTTTGTTTTTAAAAATTTGATCACAACTTAATGTTTGTTAAGATAATTTTTTTAACATAAGAATATTAATTATAAAAATAAAATAGGAAATTAAAAAAAAAATTCGCTCCATTCTATTTTTTGCGAAAAAAAAAATATTTAAAAATTAATCAAAGTTAATAATATTTAGATTCTCTCTAAGCGTGATAATTTTGAGAAATAACCATAAAAGTCAAAATTTTTATAAGTTTTTCTTTTAGACCAACAGGTTAGTCAAACAAATACAATAAAAGGAAAACAAAAATTCTGCTTTGACAAAAGCTTTAGACAAAAGTAAATTCCTAAAACTTCGACTAATAATGAGAAATCAGTCTGATTTCATTCATTGCATGAGCTTAACTAAAAAAATATTGTAGAATTAAAATTATTTTAATCAAGTAATATCACAAAAGACTAAATCCAAATATCAAAAATACTCACATATTTAATTTTAATTTAATTATTTTCGGTATTCAAATTAGACCATGAAATACTTCCAACTTTTTATTATTCAATTATTCTGATTAGCACCTAAATTTAAAAAAGATATCAATTCCATGTCAATTTGTAAAAATAATCCATTCAAAGACATAAGCTTTATTTTTCATCATTTATATTTTTGATAAAATTAAAAAATTAATAATAAATTTTATCTCTAATCGTTTCTTGATAAATACGACAGATTAATTGTCCCAGTTATTTTTAAGTACCAATTCCATTTATTAGGGTTGTTATGGAAATTTTTTTTATCTTTTATATTTTATTTTATTTTTTCTATCAAAAATACTGTTTACTAATAATAAGAAAATATTTTTTTAAAAGATGAGAACAAAATTAATCTTAGTTTTTTTAAAACTATTTCTATTAAATACTAAAAAAGAAAATTGCTTTAAAAAACTAGGTAATATCATTATTTTAAACTAGAATGGCCGTTTTAAACTAGATAGAGAATATTTTATTAAAAATTACATAATAACTATATTGTTACTTAAAACAAATTAGAAAAATCTTAAAATCTAATAAAAATAGAATATCTGGATTTATATGAATAGTATTCCTTATATTAGTTTACAAAATTTTATGATTTTAAAATTTTCGGTAATTATGATCACTTATTTCCTAGTGAAATTAATTATTTATAAAGAAAAATAACAGAATTAAAGGCTTAAATTTCAGGAAGTAGAATTTAATAGAAAAATTAATAATGAGTATTTGTAACCAAAACCAAAATCATGATTCTATATTTGTATTCAAATTTATTGATTTTACAATTAAATTAATTGCCTTTTCACTTTCCCGTAAATGCTCTTACTATTGAATAAAAATATCTACTTTCTATCCGAAAATCAATGTTAAATTAAAATTTAAAAAAATTTAAATTATTTGGCGTCTTTAAACATTAAAAATTTTTAAATTTAGTTTTTAAATATTTACTTTAAATAAATTCATTTTTCAAGCTCAAGTTTCTTTTAAAAGTTCCTTAAAGGATTCACATTTCTCAATGTTTACCTCTTAACAAAAAAATAAATCCATATACATTACATTTAAACTTAATTAGAAAGTTTTCTAATAAAATCAGGCAAAAAGGGTTATACAAGAGTCAAAAAATATTGATTAAATTCTGGTAAAAATAGCTTTAAGTGAATATGATTTTTAAATTTTCAAACTATCAACGTCTCTATTACATAATGATTGATAAATAAGCATTTGAAATTTAAAATAAAAATGAAATGTAAAGTTATTACTTAGAACGCATTGCAAAAATCAAATTTGAGTTTATTTAACTAACAATTTCTCGTTTAAAACTCAAACAACCTAATGTAAATAATCATTATTAAAAACTTTGTTTGATGGTTTGTAATTTTTTAAATTCAGCTTGTATAATTTAGCTAAGGGCCATTATTATGCAATCAAAAATTTTGATAAAACTTTTTTTTTCAGTAAATATAATCCATAAATTAACTAAAAGTAATGCTTGGAAAATTAAATTACTTGTTAAATTAATCCTTATATTCTCACCAATAATTAGTGTCTTTTCGAGTACTTTTTCGAAAACCCTTATTCCAAATTTGCTTTATCTTAAATATTTTTAAAAATCGATATATAAATTTTGGAATAATTTAAGCTAAATTTTGTATTGCTTCTATATGCTAAAGCTTACTTTAAAAAATCAATTAAACTTAATTTGAACACGACCTAGAATCGGTTAAACAAAAAAAGAGTCTCGGATCTATTTAAAGAAAAAATTAAAAAAATAATATCTGAACAAATCAAGACAAGCCACTCTAAAGGTTGGTAACTATTGCCTCTCAAAGTGTTCACAAAATGAATTTAAAATTTACATTTTTAAATCATGTTTTCCTTCTAATGATACGTTCAATAAAGGTAACTAACATAAACATTTAATTGGGTTTTTTATAAGCATCAAATTTGAATAGTGAATACATTTTTTTTTAATGTTGACCTTTTTTTTTATTTAGTTACTCACATTTTCAAAATTAGTGATACATCACCATGGAAACCAAAAGAGATTAAATTAATTTTCAAAATTTTGGTCATGTTTGATAAAAGCCCGGCACTTGAATTTTATATTGATTGCTATAAAATTATTTTTGAATATTTTGGATGCATGTATTAGTATGTGACAATTAAAAACATCATCTAATAATATTGTTTTTATTTTCTGATAATATCATCTTTACTCTTAAATAATTTAATTAATAAAATTAATTAAGAAATCAATGCCTAATAACAAATACTAAATTACATTTAAATAAAAAATCAAATAAACAACAGAAAATAGTTTAATTTAAACAATTTTTTGAAGAGAAAAATTTCTTGCAACTTTAAACTTTAATTTTATTTATGCATTCCAATATACTTATTTACTAGTATCTAAATTTAAAGTTATATTTTTTTGCAAAATGTTTTATTCTATTTTTAACTTTGTATAAAAAATCAGGTTGAACAATTTTTAAGAATGATATACTTGGAAAATTTATTCATGTAATATTTAAATACGTAAAAGTAGCTTTAGAAAAGATAATACGCTAGTCCAAGTAATGCTTAATTTTTATCAGCATCCACAATTATTTCTAAATTGAAAAGATGTCAAACAAGCCTTCATTTGATAAAAATTCCAAAAAATCTGAATTGAAATCAGAGTCAGATTATTCTAAAGGAAGCAGCTATAATGTTAAAAACAAAGAAGCGTATATTCATATGGAAGACATTAAAAATAAGATTTCAGGTTCACCAGAATATCACCATTTACTGGATGCTAAATACACTGCTGAATTTACTGATTTAACAAATATTTTCAATGCTCATTCAACAAAAAAAACATTTACCACTGGTTTACTCGACTTGGCTCTCATAGCTACAAATTTTACTCAAATGAAACAATTAATTATTACTACAAGGACTACTCAATGGCATGTATTGGATATAGTCATAATGTTTTCTATTTGTATATCTCTTATCCTTCAATTTTTATGCGGAATATTTTTGGTTTTTTCGACCAAGCAAGAAGATTTTAATGATGAACAAAAAAGATCAATTAGTATAAAAAACAATCACACAGTTACTTTATTCGTTTTGAGTATTACAGTTGTAAATATATTCATAAATGTATTTCTTAATATATAAATTTAAATAAAATTTAAAAGACCTGGTTACATACTAAGAATGAACTAATTATGAATTATGTTCATTTATTCAAAATAATTTGTATTAAATAATTTGACTAGTGAATTAAAGAATAATACTTTATTAATTTTAAGACTAAGTTTTAATTCTAAAATTTCTCGTATAATGTAATAAATATCATTTATCATTTAATTTAATTAAATTGCACTTGTATTTTTCTGAGTCTAATAAGTTGTTTCTTCATTTGACTATTTAGATAGATTAATAAATATTTTAATAGCTTCATTAAAGTAGAAATATAACTTGATATTGTTTACTTTACAACATTAATATATTAAGTACTGAATGTGTCGAACAGATTTTTAAATTTTGATTATGGGAGAAAAATTCAATATAGAAAAGCTGATAAAATTAAAATAAAAATAAATAATATTTAACATATGGTATTTGTTGAGATAAAACTTGAATGCTGGAAATTAGTACATAAAAATTTAAATAGATGCTAAATTAACAAAATTTCGATTTTAAAATTCAAGAAGTTAGAATAGTCAAGATTAAATTTTTTTCCTTAAATTTTCATAGTAAGGTATCAAACTAAAAATTTGATCAAAAATAAAGGTTTATATTAAATTTCAATTTTAAAAATATTTATATAAAAAATGTTGTAAATGTCGCATTTTTGAATTGCGTGGAAGACGATATCTGTTTTTATTAAATTTTTTTTTTATCTTTAATAATAAAGATTAAATTTTTAAACTAAAAAAATCAATCAATCTTGAAAATCAATCAACTTAAAATTAACCGATTAAAAGATAAGAGTATTTTAAGAGCAATAAACTTCGTTTTTAACCTAGCTTTTTTTTAAGTTCATTTTTAGGCTAAAGAATAAAATTATATAAGTGAAGAAATATTAAGTCTATGTATGATGTATAATTTTTTTTAAAACAAAAAATATGCTGTCTGTTCTTTATTATCCATATTATTATCCATTTTATAATTTTTTAGGTTATTAGGTATATTTTAGATGATTATTCGAGAATATTATGTTATAAAATTACGATCATCTTTTTTATTAATCTTTTAAAGTTACTCTTATTTTTCTAAAATAAGAGTAAAATTCTATTAAAAAAATTCTATTAAATTTTTTTAAATATTCAAAATTTATTCTTAAACTAGCTTAAATAATGATTAGACATAAAATTAATTAATTCAAGTTAAAGACTTTTAGTTTTAGTTTAGAAAATTGAAAATTTTATTCATGAATAAAAAATGAAAAAAGTCAGCACATATTTTGTTGTCTAGTAAAATTTCTAAATTATTTTATTTTTGAATTAGATTTCTCTAACCAATTATATACTGTTCAATTTCAAATTTTTATAGAAAAAATAATTTAGTATTAATATTTTCAATTTTCAATTTTCTAAACTAAAACTAAAAGTCTTTAACTTGAATTAATTAATTTTATGTCTATTCATTATTTAAGCTAGTTTAAAAGCTTAGTTTTATTTTTAAGATGTCGCATTTAGTAGAAAAGTAGTAATTTGTACGGAATCTTAGAAATAAATTAGTTTAGAAGTAGAAATTTTGGAAGCGATTTCTTTTATAATTTAGGATTGTTTTTTCATAAAGATATGTTAAGTATCATATTCCAGATCGGTATGTCTGTTCAAAATTTTGTCCTGAACATCCTGGAAAAAACAAGAAGCTGTCTAATTTTAATTTAAAAAATGAGTTGAGGGAATAAATTAATTAAATGAATACAATATTAAAATTTATTAGACAAGATGTGAATAGATTTATTAAAAAAATTTTTTATAGTTTTTTTTTTTTATTATCGTGCATCATAAACAACTAAACGTTTAGTACGTTTCTTATACAAAATTCGATGATCACATTCAACACATCTGATAGGATCTTTTGGTTTTATTTCATTTTCTTTATGACATGAACCACATACATAAACCATGGGTTTGTTAGCTGCCTGTGACAAACCACCAGAGCCCTCTTTATTCATTGCTTAAATTAAGAAAAAAAATCAACTTTTTTTTTTTAAAGAAATCAAATAAAAATTGGTTATTAATGACCAAAACTATTTTGTTTTTAAATAAATTCAATTAGCTAAATTTTTATTTTATTTTTAACATAATAATTTAATTTAAGTCTTAAAAAAACTAAAAATATTTAGAAAAAGGTTTTTGCAAATCGTTTCCACCATAAAACTGTAGTTAAAGCTGACAAACTAAACCATGTAATTAAATAGGTTAAGTGATCGTTTCTTAACTGAATGGCAGTTTGTCCACCTCGGGGACCTCCTTTGATTGAAGTTGATTCAGCGGCATCAATAAAGATTGGCGCTGTGTTCAATACGTGCGACATTTGATCAATATCTCTGTAGTGCCACTCAAAAGGTGGTTTATTTTTAGGGGTAAATGTGTTTAATGGTTCATTTGATCTGAGAAGACCAACAATCTCAACTTCATCTTCAACTTGAGCTTCTTGTCGAGTCACGGGTGAAAAATTAGGATAAGGTACGTAACCTCTGTTTATTAAAATAACCATATTTGATCCATTGCTTAATTTAAATGGAGTAATTACTAATCCACCGGGTAGCTGATTCTTGCCAGTAATGTCATGTCTCATTGTTAATAAACCCTCTTTTGAGTGTAAAAAACGACCTTTGCATTTGAAAGGTTTATATTCATTTTCTTTAATAAATGCTTCAAAATCGGTAATGTTTGTTGGCAAATCAACTGGTTCAGATTTAGTTCTTTTTTCTAAAAATTCAATTAAATTAAGCTTTTGTTCACGTCTTTTAACTTGCCATACACCAAGGCCGAATGTAATTGCTGGTACAGCTAGTAAAATAATTGCTGCAGTTTTATTCGGCTTTGGCAAGGCCTCTTTTGAGTTCTCGGCTGAGTTGGTTCGTACAGACTTCAAGTCAATTGGAGGCGGTTTATTATATTTTTTTTGTTTAGATGATGCCTGATTTTGTCGGCTGCTAGTATGAAATCTAGACCATTTTGTTAAAACAAATGATTTTTTTAAGTAAATATTAAAAAATCGACTACTATGGACTAACATATCCAAAAGGAAATATTTCAATTTTTTTGGTTTAAATTTTTGCTTTTTTTAAGTAAATTATAATTTAAAAAAGATCGTGTTTTAAATTCTAAATACAATATTCAATTTTTTGTCTTTGACTAAAACTAAAAGAAAAAAAACTTGACAATTAATCGCATTTTTTGTTATTTAATTTAATATTATTAAAATAAGGAATTTTTTTATATTTGTTGTGGCATGATGCATAAAAAAATGCACACAAATACTAAAAATATTTGTTTCAGATAAAAAAATGTCAAGCAGAAAAAAATTTCGTTTGAAAATAAAGTGAATATATTTTTTTTATTTTGTTCTTGTATCAGTTAAATTCTAATGTAATTATTAAAATTAAATAGCCTTTAATATTTAAGTAAATTTTAATTTGAAAAAAAAATTAAGAAATATAATTAAGTATTTTATTTTGAATAACATTTTAGTTATTAATTTAAAAAACGAAAATTTAATTCAAGATTTATATTTAAATTTGTTAAGTTTAACAAATAAAATAATAATTTATTTGTTTAGTAGAATTTAACTTGCGGGTTATGCATGTTTTTTTTTAATCAAAGCTTCTAAGTAATCAATTGCTTAGAAGATTTCAAATGTTAAAAAATTTTACTTTTAATTATAAGTTTATCATTAGAGATTTTTGTGAAGCGAAATATGCGTAAAAAGTCAAGGTGTTTAAATTAGATATCTAGCTAAATTGAAAATAAAATACGCTATGAAAAAATAGACTTTTTCATAATGATTATTGTTTTTAATTTGTTGGTTTTAGAATAAATGCTAAAAAGTAAATCTTTTTTTTTTATTATAATATTTTTTGGATTTTAGAATAAAAAAGTAAATATAAATAATTTTTTTCATTGCATTGGGCCGAAATATTCCAAGATTTAATGAAGCTTTGGAAGCTAATTACGAAATTCCATTTTCACGAGGCAAAACTCTATCAAATTAGAATATTTTGAATACTCGTCATTTTAATTATTGTTTTAATTGTTTGCCAAAAGTAATTAGTAGTTTAATTTATGGCGTTGCTTGCATTTTGGTAAAATTTTTTTTAATTTTGTTTTTATTTTAAATCTATAAAGTAAGCTAATAAATTTATCTAACAAAATTAATATTTATATTTAAAAATTATCGTTTTAAAATACATAATTAAATCTTTAAAACTTTTTTTTCTTTAATTTTTGAAAAAATTTTTGACCGACAAGATCTATTATTAAAATAGTTTCAAAAAGCTTAGCTATAATCAAGTATTTATCAGCTTAGATAAGCCAAAATGGTATTCAAATATCTAAATAAATCTAAAATGTCCTGAAAAGTAACAGTCAGAAAAGATAACTTATTAATGCTACTGAAAGTAAGCCACGTGAAAAAATATTATTCTAAATTCATGCTATTTAGATAAATCATGTCGACTAGCATTCTTATCAAATTTTACAGATAAATCAAAAATAAATTTTGTTTTTTTTAACCGAATTTTTTTTTCAGCAATGTCAGTATAGACATCAAAGAAAAGTCTACTATAATGGGATTCAATTAGTTATCCTGTTTTGTCAATTTAGTCAAACTAATTTGTTATTATTAAAAAACTAGTTCTTCGTTAACCGAGTCCTCATTAAATTCTATGAAAACACTTTCCATTATTTGGTTATTAGATGCATATGTTTTAACATCAGTATAAGCTTAATTAAAATTAATGTAAACTAAATTCTTGCTTGAGTTTTAGATAAGCCATTTTTAGATGATTTTAATTGATCTTTAGTTCAATGCCTTTTTTTTAAATACTTTTTGTTAATTTCTTCAATTAGTAAATCAGTTACGGTAGATTTAAAACAATTTTTTTAAGAGACAATCGATAATTGAGTCCAGAGATGAAAGATTTCATAAGAGACTAAATTAATTTTTTTTTCAAGTCCTAAGAATATTTTAAAAAAATGAATTTCTCAATCAATATAATAAATTAGCTTAGAAATTAAAATATGAACGGGTATATTAGATTTAGTATAATTTATACTCATAAAAAATTCAAAAACATAGCATTCTAAAGCTAGATTTAAATTTTTAATTTACTTTCTAAATAGACTCAGAATTGCCAAAATTTACCTAGCCGCTTGTAGATAATTGGCGTCTGAAATTATATTTTTATTAAAAATTTTTAAGTCTTAATTGACGTTGCATTATATGTTGTTTCTAATTTTTACTTTAAGAAAAGGGATTGTTAGAGGAGCATTTATTTGGAACTGAATACTCTAAACCTTGTAAAATTAGATTTAGGGATTAGTCCATATATATTTATGTATTTGGTTTTAGGCTCTTTATAATAATTGAGTATTTATCATAGTAACTGTTGTTGTTTGTAGACCCAACTATATCGAAAAAAGCGACGCTTTATAAATTCTAGATGCTTATGGAGAATCCAATATCTTTGAAAATATTTTAAAATAATTTTTCTAATGTTTCGAAAATATTTAATAGAATTTAGAAATAAAAGTTTTTAGATGTTTAGAAATTTTGAAAAGAACGAAAGAGAACCGAACTTCGTCATCAATTTTATGCTAGTTTTAATTTAATTTGCACATAATTTATTAATTTTGATTTTAAAAAAAATCAACTCTGTTGAAAGCGCAAAGAAAAAAGCTGAATTAGTTCTCACTTGATTCTTAGCTGTATTACTTAGTTAGAATCAGTTTTAAAAAAATTTGGGGTCCGCATTGTCTCATCAAAAATATTCTAATTTTTTGCAAATTTTATAAAAAAAAAATAAAATAAAACTTTTTAAAACAAACAAATTATTAGTTTGTATGCATTAGATTTTTTTTTCAAATATTTCTCAACATATTTAGATTTAATTTCGTTTGACTATAGCCACACATTTAATTTGAAGTAGGTTGATTTTCTATGTAGGAAAAAAAAAGATAATTATTTCCTTTGCTAGTTTGTTTTTAAATAAAAATATCAGATTACAAAATACTTTCAACTAAACAATTAGATATCCAATTTTTCAAAATAAATGGTTTCGTCAAAAATAAATTTAAGTAAATATGAATTACAATTTTTTGTCAAAAATTTTAAAAAGTAAGCTCACTATAAATATAAGTTTTTTATTTAGTATTTTCCTGGCATTCAAATCTTCTCAATTCGAATTTTAATCTAAATCTAGGACATGTAAAAATTTTTTTAGAGTTTTTTCAAACATCAGAATAGTTTTTTTGAAACTTTAGTTTCAGGTAAATTAAAAATAATTAAAAAAAAATGTCTTAATTTTAGAACAATTCATAGAATATTTTGGTCATGTAAACAATGCTTTCGGCTTTACAAAGTAAATATTTCAAGGCTTGTAAATTTAGTTTTGATTTTAAATTTTTTTTTCTAATTTTTCTTTTCAATTTATATAATTCAAATTTTTGAAATTAAATTTTTTTATTCTATTTATTAAAATAGATTTATTAAAATGAGTTCAGCTTAACTCACTAGTGATTGATATAAATTAGAAAATAAAGAACGCGAATTTTTTTTAAATTGATTATTAGCCGATTTATATTTTAAATTAAACAATGAGTAGTGACACGTCCAATTTAATTGCTAACATAACCAATTCATCGACAGCGCTAAACCAATCCCACCATTCAGGCTCGTCAAAGTTTGTTTATCCGAACTGTAAGGATAAATACAAACTTGAAGAAGTTATTGGTGCCGGAGCGACCGCTTATGTTCAAGCAGCACGTTGCACCGAAAACAATGAAAGAGTTGCAATCAAGCGAATCAATTTAGAAAAATGCAATACTTTAATGGAAGAATTGTTCAAAGAAATTCAGGTGATGAGTCAATGCCATCACGAAAATGTGGTTACTTATTACACATCGTTTGTAGTTGGAGAAGAATTATGGCTGGTTTTGCGTCTGTTGGACGGTGGTTCTTTGCTTGATATCCTAAAATTTCGTACCAAAAATATGAACATATGCACTGGTGTTTTGGACGAAGCGTCGATTGCAACTGTTCTAAGAGAAGTCCTCAAAGGCCTCGAGTACTTTCATGCCAATGGCCATATTCACAGGTAAGTCTTCTTCTCTTTTCTTCCTATTTGGTCATGCAGGTTCTTTTAAGCATAAAAATTTTTGCTAGATATTAGGCTAAAGTATAAAATTTAAGAGATATCAAAGCTGGAAACATACTACTAGGTTTGGATGGTTCGATTCAAATAGCTGATTTTGGAGTAAGTGCTTTTATAGCGACCGGAGGTGACATGACTCGAGACAAAGTAAAGCACACTTTTGTTGGCACACCTTGTTGGATGGCACCTGAAGTAATGGAGCAAAAACCATCTGGCTATGATACCAAAGCGGACATTTGGAGTCTAGGAATTACAGCAATTGAATTGGCCGTCGGAACTGCACCCTATCACAAGTATCCACCGATGAAAGTGCTAATGATGACTCTGCAAAATGATCCACCAACTTTGGACATGTGTGCCGAGGTGAAAGATCAATATAAGAACTACAGTAAAACTTTTCGCAAGATGATTGCTGAATGCCTAAAAAAAGATCCAAACGAAAGACCGACAGCAAAGCAGTTACTTAAACATGAATTTTTTAAAAAAGCAAAAGTAGATATTTTTTTGTAATTTATTTTGCTTAAAAAAAGATTTTAATTTTTTTTAGGATAAATCTTATATAGCCAAGCATGTGGCACTTTCCGCCGAAGCTCGCAAGATGAAAATAAAAACAAAACTGCCCGTGCCAGCAGTATCTGCATCGGGTCGTTGGATAAAAGGTGCTGATGGAGAATGGGGATTTGACTTTGATGATGAGATACCTAAAACAAAGACCAGCGATGACGACTACGAAGACGATGTCGAAAACGGAGTCACTTATACAGATAATGTAAATAATAGACATCAACAACCTAATCTTGGCGATGTAGCTAAAAATATTACTTCATCGGATACTAGCAAAAGTAACTTAGCTTCACAGCCAGCTCAAACTCAACCTGATTTACCAGCCAAGCCAAAGACTATCAGTTCAATTAATTTAGTGTTAAGAATGCGTGATGAAAAAAAAGAGCTTCAAGATATTAAGTTCGAATTTTTGCCGAATAAGGATACTGTCGATGAAATATCACATGAACTTGTAAATGCAAAACTTATAGATGCCATTGACATGATTGCTGTTTCGGCTAATTTGAACAAAATTATTGAAAACCACGGATTGTCACCAATCACTTTTCCATTAGTAATTTTTTATTTATGGTAAAAATAATTTAAGTAATATAAATCTCATCTCTAATTAAAAGAAGTCTGGTGTTGGTCATAATGAAATACCTGATGAAAAAACTCTAATTGGTTATGCTCAACTTTCTATTAGTCACGTAGCAACTACTTGTTAAAACAACCCCTAATTTAAATTCGATTTTTACGAAAATTTGCAAAGAATTTAACGAAATAAAAAAATTCTATCTAAAATTTAATTCTAATTAGTATTTTTTTTTATTTATTTTTTCAAATTCCTTTTCGTTTATTCAAAATAAAAAAAATTTTAAACAAATATTTTAGGACAAAGCTGTTATTCTTCATAAATGAATAAGTTAATTAAAATTATGTTTGATAATGTCTACAAGATGTTTTAAAAATATCAGAATTTGTAGCCTCGAAATTTCTTTGTGATATTTAAAGCAGTGATCTCTTCCTTGGTTTTTTGTGACATTAAAAATTTTTGCTTCGTTCATCCTAATCTATTCAATGCACGAATTTGTACAATTGAATAAGATCAACTATTATTATCCTTTCCGCCAGATTTAGAATGTTTAAACTGTTCAATCTGCTTTCATACGGCTTGTTACTAATTGAAGAAACAAATTTCGAAGCCCTGCATTCAATCCTTTCAACATTATCACAGTCAGATTTAACAATTGGAGGTCACACGGGCACCGAAAATTCCAATAGAGAACTGTTGCCGGATGACTTGTCTCCAACGTTTAGGTGCTATTTGGAGTTAGAATAAAGTTAAATGAAAAATAACTGTTTGATTTAGAATCTTATTATATCTTATTTACCACAGTTATGCATAGATTATACAAATATTCATACTTGGCGCTCACTTTTAAGATCATAAACATAAGACGCACTACAACAAGGACGAACAAAAGTCAAATTCAGCGATCTAAACAACTTATAATTAAATCAAGCGAATGATTTTCAAATCTTCAGTCCACTAGAAAACTAAATCCGACTCTGACTGTAGTTTAACTGGGCTTTTTTCTGATATCATTTGCCTACATTTTGACAACATTAGCTATTCTTTTTGGTAGATCATTGATACACAAAACGAACAAAAGTGGAAACTAACCCTCGTCGTACACCACTATGAGTTTCAACCAACTCCATCAGAACGTCAACTTGAAAAGCTCGTTGACTTCTATTTTTCAAGAAAGCTTCAGACCATCAAAGACATACACTTTCAATATACCTTTAAGTCGTCTGTGCGTAACAGTATCAAAAGATTTCGTAAAATATACAGGAATATTTTTGTCTAGACTCATTTAGATGAAATCTAGAGTTCCAGAAGAATAGGTGCACGTGACTTTTTCTTGTCAAATCTATGCTGTTATTTGATACAATATTATTCATATAAAGATAATCTACCATATTGTTTTAACATGACAATAATTGCATTGATTTATCATTTTTTAAAATAATGGAGTAATATTTGCTGAATTGAAATGAATTGGAAGGTTACTATTTGATAAACATTTTCTGAAAATCAAAGTTAAACGAACATAAAAGTAAAGTTTTTGGCACAGTTTTTAAGTCGACACTTCATGGTTTATTTTGATTTAGGTCCTGTAAAAGTTTTAGTACTATTTCATAAACCCAACAAGATGTTCGAGGCAAGAAGATGTAAAACAATAATAAATAACATCAAAATAGAGTCGACTTAAAATTTTTTTTCTTTTTAATTCTTAATCCTTAAAATTAAAAAAATTCACAGACATAGTAATGTTATAATGAGTGTATGTCACTAACCTTTATACTTATACTTATTCAATAAACTAACTAACTAACTAAATAATATTTGGTTCAAAGTTAATATATTCTAACTAGTTTACATTAAATTCAACTTCAAAAAGTGAAAGCTCATCATCTTGTTTAATAACAAAAGATAATAAGATCAATAAGATGATGAGATGTTCAATAATAAGATCTTAAAAACACTTATTTAAAAGATTTGATATCTCTTTCGGTTCATGCAATAATCCATTGTATGATTTTTTTAATGCTTTGATTGATTCTTTGATTACTTTATCATTTAAGCATTTATACAATATTTTTGGATTCTTCTTTGCTTTTTTTATAGCCATATTTCACTGGAATGAATCGATTACTAGCTTTGCTGACATAGTATACATACATGCCTACTAAACTTGTCTTTTAAAACAAAACTGAAAAAAATAACCATTAATGTTACCAAGCACAAATTTTGTATCGATTGCGTACACACTTCCATGCTGAGTCGTGTAAAATAAAATCCAAAGTGTTGACAGATTTTTCGTTGGTCATTTGAAAAGTGGCAACATTAAAATGCTGGAAAAGAAAAGTGTTGTTTTATCAGAAAAGTATTATCGGTATCTTATATGAAATATCTCACGGGTCTCATCTCAAAGCATGATTCAATCGAAAAACTTATTGATAAATAAACTAACTAATTAAACTTGCGTCAAACTCTTAAAGAGATTAATTGATAGACATGTCCTACACTCAATAACAAATTCAATAAAGTATCGGACAAGAGTAAGGATATTTGTCGAATCAACTTCCCAAAAACAAGAACCAAAGCATATGAAAACAGTTTCGCAAAGAAAAATTTCAGAAATTTCAAAAATGGTGCATCTGATAACTATACAACACGAAAGTACTTCAACTACTGCTACTCCTCTAAAGTATACCAAATTCCAAATCAGTTACCATTACCATAAAACATAGACCGCTCACACAAATTATTTAATAAAATTATTATCGGAAATTAAGAATTTTTGAAATTAGTTTTAAAGTTTTCAAAAACTAAAAGTTGAGTTTGATAGACAATTTCCATGTATTAATATGATTTTTTAAAATACATGAAAATTTTAATTTGGTCTGAATTGATGTATAAACTATATAATTGAGGATAGCATAATCATATATTAAGATAAAACATTTATTATAACATACCTTAATAAAAATAAAAAATGACTAAAATCAAAAAAAGAAAACAAAGTCATAAAAACTACAAATAAATACTAAAATTTTAAATTAAATTAAAAAGTTTAATAAAATATAATTTTTGTTGAATAGGAAGTTGATTATCAGGCTGATGTGATTACTGAGGCGAAGCTTGATATGATGATTGTTTTAAAGGAGCCTCATATGATTGATCTTCTCGTTGCTCCAACAAATTATTCTTTGGTTGTTGTACTGGAGCTTGGTATTCTTCTGGTTGTTGAACTGGAGCCTGGTATTGTTGTGGTTGTTGAACTGGAGCTTGGTATTCTTCTGGTTGTTGAACTGGAGCCTGGTATTGTTGTGGTTGTTGTACTGGAGCTTGGTATTGTTGTGGTTGTTGTACTGGAGCTTGGTATTGTTGTGGTTGTTGAACTGGAGCTTGGTATTGTTGTGGTTGTTGAACTGGAGCTTGGTATTGTTGTGGTTGCTGTACTGGAGCTTGGTATTGTTGTGGTTGTTGTACTGGAGCTTGGTATTGTTGTGGTTGTTGAACTGGAGCTTGGTATTGTTGTGGTTGCTGTACTGGAGCTTGGTATTGTTGTGGTTGTTGTACTGGAGCTTGGTATTGTTGTGGTTGTTGTACTGGAGCTTGGTATTGTTTTGGTTGTTGTTGTTGTGGTTGTTGTTGTACTGGAGCTTGGTATTCTTCTGGTTGTTCTTCATATGACTGCTCTTCATGTTGCTTTAGTGATTCTAAATATTTGTATGTTCCATAAGTTTCATGAGTGGCATCAGTAGTCCAATCACAGCTCAAAATATTCTGGTTCCAAACTGTTCCTTTTGCACATTTTAATAGATAAGGAGTGTGATAAGAACATTCAACATAATAAGTTTTTGGTAGTCTTGAATCTGCAGAAAAATAATAACCAGAGCCATCACACGGATTGCTATAACCTTCATCACATGTTTGACCGTAAGAACCATCAGGACATCTACAATATGTCTCAGTAATCTCATTATTTTCCCAAATAGGCTGGACATAGCCAATTTTGCAAGTATTTTGCATTTTAGAAATTTGATTTTGAATATGTTGTTCGTATGGAAAATTATTTTCATCTTCATTTGCTTGCTCAACTAAACCAGAGGCATAACCAGACTGGGAAACATCTCCATTCATTTGTTTATTTTGTTTTCCAGATAATAGAATAGAAACTGGTAAAAAAGGCATTGGTAGTTGAGGAGCAAATTGGGGTGCTTGTGGTTCATTTTCTTGTTCTTCTTGTGCGTTATTGCCTTGTTGTTGACCACAACCTTGTTGCTGTTCATTGCCTTGTTGTTGACCACAACCTTGTTGTAGCTGTTCATAACCTTGTTTTTGTTCATAAGCTTGTTGTTGACCACAACCTTGTTGTAGCTGTTCATAACCTTGTTGTTGTTCATAACCTTGTTGTTGTTCATAACCTTGTTGTTGTTCATAAGCTTGTTGTTGACCACAACCTTGTTGTTGTCCGTATCCTTGTTGTTGTCCGTATCCTTGTTGTTGTCCGTATCCTTGTTGTTGTTCATAACCTTGTTGCTGACTACAACCTTGTGGTTGTGAATAAACTTGTTGTTCATACGTTTGTGATTGTCCACATGATCCGTAGCTACTTCCACTATTTTCAGCATAGCTAGGTTGCTGTGGAGGAGCATAGCTAGGTTGCTGTGGAGGAGCATAGCTGGGTTGCTGTGGAGGAGCATAGCTAGGTTGCTGTGGAGGAGCATAGCTGGGTTGCTGTGGAGGAGCATAGCTGGGTTGCTGTGGAGGAGCATAGCTGGGTTGCTGTGGAGGAGCATAGCTGGGTTGCTGTGGAGGAGCATAGCTGGGTTGCTGTGGAGGAGCATAGCTGGGTTGCTGTGGAGGAGCATAGCTAGGTTGCTGTGGAGGAGCATAGCTAGGTTGCTGTGGAGGAGCATAGCTGGGTTGTCGAAGAGCATTTCCATGTTGAGGCTGCATAGAATTATAATTGGATTGATATCTTGTGCTAAAAGAAGATTGATATTTGGGTTGATAGTGTAAAGAAGTGGAATATTGTGGGGCCTGGTGAACTGGATGGCTTTGAGTATTAAATTGATTCATTGTCATTCTTTTGTTTCGTTTTAAATTAGTTATGTTTTCTTTTTGATTGTCTGAAGTTGATATTTCAATTATTGAAATAGTTTTGATTCCTGAAAGCAAATGATCTAAATCAGATGATTTGACATTCGATGCTTTAGTTTTATTAACAAAAAAATGATCATTAGAAGTATTTTCTTGATTTATATTTATCAATTCCTTAAGTATATCTTTCAAACTTTCCGATTCATTTTCTAAATCTTCAATGTCCATTTCCATTGGTATTTTAAATGATAAACAAATTGACAAGTTAAATGCCAAAATGCACAAAAGTGCCAATTTTGAATTCATATTCATCAAGCTATCTTTCTATCTAAAATTATTTGAAATTTTTCAAAGCTTAAAAACTGATTTTTTTATAAAATAGCAAAAAATTGTTATTTAAAAAAAAGACATGCTTTTGATGATTTAAGCCAAGAGAAAAAAAAACGCTTTCATAATTTTAATGTTAGTTAAATCTTTGAATCTAGAAGATAAAACTGAAACTATCTTAAGCTTAGAATTTTAAAATTAGAAAAAAGCTTCTAGACTAAAATTGAAAAAAGTTTATGCTTGATGGTAAAAATAGTACGATAAAAGCTTTGCTAAACTAAAAGAAATATATATTTCAATTATCCATTTTTTTTTATTTTCTCTATGAATTATAGAATTGACATACAAATTTTACAACTGAAAAAAAAAAAAATAAAAATCAAAACTAAATTATTGGTTTTTTAAAAGGCTTTTCAAAGTTTAAAATCTTTGTAGTGAAAAAATCGTTTTATTCTTGCTGTATTGTTAAAATTTATAAATAATAATAACTTTCCTGGTACTTAATCAATTTTATTTTTTTTAAAAATAAACGATAAATAAATAAATTTGAGTCAATAAAGTCACTAAATTCAAATAATAAAAAAATTGTCAAGTTTTTATAAATTAAAATTAATTTTCAATAAAATTAATCATTAAACATTTCTATTTATATATATATATATATTTCTAAAAAATTTACGTTAATAATTAAATTAAAACGTCAATAAAAAAATTTGGTAAATTAAAAATAAATTTTTGATTAACAATTTATTTTCATAGAATAAAAAACAATTAAAATTCAAATAAACAACTAAAAACTAAATTTAGACTCTTGAGATATATGTGTTATATGGATAGCGGAAATATGCTGCTAAATTGTAAGTAGATGGTTGTTGTACTGGAGCTTGGTATTGTTGTGGTTGTTGCACTGGAGCTTGGTATTGTTGTGGTTGTTGAACTGGAGCTTGGTATTGTTGTGGTTGTTGAACTGGAGCCTGGTATTGTTGTGGTTGTTGAACTGGAGCTTGGTATTCTTCTGGTTGTTGAACTGGAGCCTGGTATTGTTGTGGTTGTTGTACTGGAGCTTGGTATTGTTGTGGTTGTTGAACTGGAGCCTGGTATTGTTGTGGTTGTTGCACTGGAGCTTGGTATTGTTGTGGTTGTTGTACTGGAGCCTGGTATTGTTGTGGTTGTTGTACTGGAGCTTTGTATTCTTCTGGTTCTGGTTGTTGCACTGGAGCTTGGTATTCTTCTGGTTCTGGTTGTTGCACTGGAGCTTGGTATTGTTGTGGTTGTTGTACTGGAGCTTGGTATTCTGGTTCAACTGGAGATTCATATGGTTCTTTTTCTTGTACATTATATGATTCAGCTTCATATGATTGAACTGTTTGTTTAGGAGCACTATATGTTTGCTGCTTTGGAGCCTGATAATTATATGATTCCCCACTTACTTGACCATAATTTTGATTTTGGTATGTGCCATAAGATTCATGAGTTGCATCATGTGTCCAATCACAGCTCAAAATGTTTTGATTCCAAACTGTTCCTCTTGAACATTTCATTAAATATGGGATATTCCATGAACATTCAATATAGTAGTTTGTTGGTAATTTTGAATCAGCTGGGTGAAATTGACTGTATCCATCACATGGATTTCTATATCCTTCTTGACAATTATGACCATAGCCTCCATCAGGGCATCGACAATAAGTCTCAGTAATTTCATTTCCTTCCCAAATTGGTTGAACATAGCCAACTTTACAATTATTTGGTAAATCTAAAACAGGATCCTTATATTCTTGATATGAATCAGACGAATATGTTTCAACTTTCGGATATCCATAAGTTTGTTGATGATAAACCGGAGCACTGTAGGTTTGATGCTTTGGAGCTGGAGCACTGTAGGTTTGTTGCTTTGGAGCTGGAGCACTGTAGGTTTGTTGCTTTGGAGCTGGAGCACTGTAGGTTTGTTGCTTTGGAGCTGGAGCACTGTAGGTTTTCTGTTTTGGAGCTGGTGCTTGGTAAGATTCCTGATTCATAAGTGGCACTTGGTATGGTGACGAGCTCACTATACCAAGCGTGATGCATAAAACAAGTAAACTGATTTTCTAGTATTATGAATTTAGAAATTAATTTTTGAAGATATAATCAAAAGCTTACCATTTTTTAAAATTGATAAAATTAATCTTATTAAAATGTTGAGCTATAACATAATTTTTTGAATTTATATACCCCAGCTCCACTAAGTCTCATGCAAAAAACGTTGTAAGATTAAGCCATTTCTATTATGTAAATTTGAATAAACGCTTACAAAATTTCAATTGTTTAAAATTTTATTTATTTATATTTTTTTTTGAAGCATCTAGCAGTTACTTCATTATTTTATTGATCATTTTTAAAATCTTTTATGCAAATTTGAATAAACGCTTACAAAATTTCAATTGTTTAAAATTTTATTTATTTATATTTGTTTTTGAAGCATCTAGCAGTTACTTCTTTATTTTATTGATCATTTTTAAAATCTTTTATGCAAATTTGAATAAACGCTTACAAAATTTCAATTGTCTAGAATTATATTTATTTATATTTGATTTTGAAGCATCTAGCAGTTACTTCTTGATTTTATTAATCATGTTTAAAATCTGAGTTTAGTTAAACAAATAAATAAAATTGTCTAACCAAAATTTTTAAATTTCATATTATCTAAAATAAAAAAAAACTATAAGCTTAAAAAAAAAAAGAAAATCATCATAATCAGCTTGTTTTAGTATCGTTTAAGTATAAAATTCAATTTACTAAAATTAAATTCTTTAAAACTTTAACATGAGAAATCTGTAGCTAATTAGAAAACTCATATTACCTTTCGATTAGATCATAATTGATCATTTGACTAATTTAAATTCAACAATCATTTAAATTTATTTAAATTTTCAATTATCTTAAAAAAGCTCTTGACAATTTGTATATCACATGCAAAAAATTTTAATTTTAACTTTCAAAACTTATAATAATATTGTGTTTGGATTTTTTTTTGACTATACTTGACTGATTAACTTAAATTTTAAAAATCAAAACTACTGTATTAGTGAATCAAAAGTAATATTTTATTTCAAATTATTTTTTTACATTAAAAACAATGAAAAAATTATCATTTAAATTGAAAGATTAAATTAGTTATTTTCTTGATTTTTTGTGAGACTTATTAAGATTGCGCTTATGTTTTTCTTTTCTTTTTTTTTTAGATTTTCGTCTTGAATTCGAGTCCGATTCAGAATCCGAATCACTTGAACTACTGCTGGAACTTGAGCTAGAAGATTCTGACGATGAATTCCTCTTTTTTTTCTTCTTTTTGATTTTTTTTTCACTTTCTTTGTCCGATTTGCTTTTATCCAAATCACTATTGTCCAAAACCATGGGTTGCATTAATTTAGGAGCACTTTTTAAATGCTCTCTTAGGTCTTCAGTCAAAGCGCCAAGTCCAATTGAAGTAAAAAAATTAATTGAGAATCGAGTATGACGCGGATTATCTCTTGGAAAAAGTCCAGCAAAAAACTCTTGCAAAGTCAAATCACTAAACCTTTCTTTTAATCTAATCATGCCCATATGTTCACTTAAATCAAGAAGCAAATTTTTTAAAAAAACTCTTGACGAAGATGTTGTCTCATCTTCATTTAGATGCACGCAATCAAACACTCCCCAAGATATTGAGTCCGTATGCAACAAGTGAGACAAAAGTCTGGACACATTTCTAAGTTTTACTGTTTCCAATCTGTGACATGTCTCATACTGTTGCTTGAATATTTCCTCAAAATGCTCCACATACTCTTTATTAAGTTCACAAAATCGTTGGGCTAATAGTCCAAAAAATCTCTCGTAAGTCCTCTGCTGAGCACATGAGTCCAAAATCATTTGACACAGCTCCATTTCTTGATTTTTTTTAATGTTCATTTTCAGCAATTTATGAGCGCATTCTTGAAAATCAAGTGAAGATTGAATGGTAAGATAAATAGTGCGTCTCAAAGCAACTAAATTAGTCTCTGTTTCATCAATAATCATCTGGTCATTTTCATTTTTTTCCTCAGTTGCTTCCTGCTCTGGCTCTCCTTCTTCTTCCTCTTCTTCACCAGTGTCTTCACCACTGTTTGAGCCACTCTCGTCTGAATCAGACTCGTCCAAAATTTCTCGTTTTAAAATATTGTATTTCTTTTCATTCTCTTCATAATCTGGATCAAATTTAAATATATTCAAGCCAGACTGTACATCTAAATCGTCTTCGTCCAAACTTAAAAAATGAGTATATTGTTCAGACTCTTCGACTAGATCAAGTTCTTTTAAAACAACCGGGTAGTCTTTAAAGTCGTCTTTGCGAATAGCGAACATAACTTCAATCATGTACTGTATTCTTTTGTCGTCGACCATTTCGTTTTGTTCATTTAAAATATTTCTGAGCGATTCAAATAGAGCATGAAGACTTTTTGGAGATTCCATTGACAATTTTTTGCCACATTCTTTGAGCAAACCAATGGCAACTTCGACCGAATGATTGGTCGGATTCTCTAAAAGCAAAGTAAGAATTTGTAATGCCAGAATTTCATGAGCAACATTTTGATTGATCAAATGAGCTATGAATTTGCAAGAAGAAATACATTGTTCCTTTCGATTTTGTTTATAAGATGTTTTAAACTGAATTATTAGTCGCTTTAGCAGTAGCTCGCCAATTTGTGGAAATTTCATGTTTATTATGGCCATCAAAGATGCGTATACATTAGTAAAAGTTGGTGAAAAAAGCTGTGCTTGCATTACAGACCGGCATAAAAGGCCCCTTCCTCGAATTATGTTTTCTTTGAACAGTTCTCTAACTACTTGTGAAATATTAGGTATATTAACTTTGTTTACTAGGCCGTGAATGCTTTTTTTTAGTGCCTCCCATGACAAACGTTGATACTCGGCACCACTTTTGTCGCTGATAGCTTCTTGAAGGAGCTTTAGCTTTGCTGGCGGAATGTATACACCAGCGGGCATCGTTTTTGATACATTTGGTTGTTTTTTTATTCCAGATGTATCAGAATTTGTGACTTCAGATGACATTTTTTAAAATTTTTGTTTTATTTGTGCCTAATAATTATTGTAATAAATAAATAAATACTATTATTTATATTATCTATATAAAACAATTTTAAACTTAAAACAAACATGACATTTTCTTAATTTTCTTAAAACTTTTGGAATTCAAAATAACAACAAGTCCTTTTTTTCCTAGCTGATTTCCTTTTCAAGAACCTTTTTTTTCAAGAGTGTGTAGCTTTATAAGCTTTATTTAAAAAAAAAATTAATTACTAGACAACTAACCCATATCAAGCGATTATTTTCTTTTTTTACTTATCTAAGATAATAATGGCGATTTATGTTGATGATTGGATTATTTAGTCTTGGATTAAATGATTTTCAAAGAATTTAAATATATATTAAATGATTTGATTTTGAAACTATGGAGATATTAATTAAAATTACATTAAAATTTTTATTAAACTTATCAACAATGTTTGCGTTTTTTTTTTACATCCTTTTATTTTTAAAAGTGTTTTTTCAAATATATTTTTTAATTTCTAGATCTCTTCCGGTTTATTTGTTAACGAGGATTTCAAAATTATTTTTAGAAAAATTTTGTCTAACTGAGACTTGTACTCAGATAAAATGACTTGAGTTCTGTTCATAAAATATTAAACCAAAATACAGCAAATAATTTTTAAAAAATTCATTTTTACTAACAACTTATCGGGTTTTGTAAAATTTGGTACAAATTAAATGATTAGAACAAAAAAATGCTAAAATATCTAATAACTTTTTTTCTGAAGACATATAATTAGTTCTATAAGTGCAACTAACTGCAACATACTTAGTTGCACCTAAAGGCAAAGTCTGCTAATGATGTGCAAAATCTCTGCAAAATGCACGATAGTCAAATTTGTCCAAGTTTTAGTTATGTTAAATTCAGTTTTTTGAAAAAATTTTTCGTATTTTAAAACTAGGATCAGTCTGATTTTAAATTTTGAAAAAAATTGGGAAAGGTCTTGTCCACTCTTATAAAAAATTAAACTTAACTTTTGTACCATTTTTTTTACACCCGTTATTCAAAAAGTATTCATATTTAATTTTATTTATTTTTTTAAATTATTTATAATTACTTATAAATAAATTATTTTGCTGTTTGAGATTTTTTTATTCAAATTTTTATTAAAAAATATTAAAAAAATCATTTTTTTATAAATTAAAAATCATTCATTTTAAAAATATCATTTAGTTATTAAAATTTTTTTCATATTTAAATAAAATAGTTTCTCACATAAAAAAACTAATATTTTTATCAAAAAACATTAAATTAACCTAATAATCAGAAATTTCTATAAAGTACAACAGAAAATTAATTTTACAAAATTTTTTTTTAATTAAAAAAATAAAATAATTTATTTTTGATCTCTTTAAATCAAAATTGAAGAAAAATCTATCACAATTGGCTACATTTCAAGCATTCTTTTTAAAAAATGAATAAATCAAGCATGAGTTTCTTTTGTTTTAATGGTATTATGGTCTTTCTTTTTTTTTTTTCCAAATAAAATACTTATTACATATCTGCGAAATTTGATATTTGTTGCCATACAATTTACGAATATGGTTGAGTGAAATAAAAACCCCAATGAGTCTGCCATACTTAAATAAGTCATTCCGTTAGGCAAATTAAAAAAATAATAAAAATAAAAGCCAGTCATGATTGTCACAGGTAAAGTAAGTATAATATATGCGAAAGTTATTGCCAAAATTGAAATAGTTAGCCGTCTTTTTTTTAGATTTGATTTTATTTGTTCTTTGTTTGTTGAAGATTTTAATGAACTATTTAGCATTAAAGTTTTCGTTATTAATAGAATATTAAATATAAACATAATTGTAAATGGAAAAAAGTTATAAATTCCTAGATTAACTTGATCCCATGTTGGATAAAGTCTAAAATCCCGATTATACCAATAGCATACTTGATAGTCAATCATAGTATCTATTTTTGAAATCAAGGTTCCGTTTATTAATTCTGTAGAAGTTATATTTTCTATGCTTCTTATATGCTTATAATTTCCATTAAAAATCAGAATGTGAAAATTTAGGAGAAAAAGAATCGCTAAAATACTGAATGACCAAATATAAGAACTTTTTACTGTTGAAAATGGTAAGCGACTGTAAATTGACCCAGGAGTAGACATAATAGTTACAAAGCGATCAATACACATTACACTTAGCAAAAGTCCGATCGCTTGTAATGAAAAGTACTGCAAAAATATAAAAAATTTACAGCTAAAATCATTTAGATATTCAACTTGAAGGTCAAAGTTTGGTTTTAAAAAATGATTTAAATTCCATACAAAAAGTGATGTTGTACCAAATATTGCCACAAATGACATAAAAACCATTGAAGAAATACTTTTGAATTCTTTTGACAGTCTAAATATAAAAAACGAAGCTGTGTTCCCAGTTATAGCTAGAAATATCACAACTAATGGCAAATATGAAACAATTTGAGCAAAAATTTTGGATTCTTCTGGCTTCACTTGAGTCAAGTTCATTATGATTGAAAATTGTCTAAGCTTAAACAAGAATTTACTTTATCTAAAAAAAATGTATTTGTCAAATAGTTCTAAATCAGTACTAAAATTGAAAAAAATATAGATGCTTAAATAAGTAAAACGAAATCATTATTAGAGAGCTTCTCGATTCTTATTATTTTCTGTTTAAAAGGTTCTTTTAATTTAAATTCTCTTCAAAGAAACATTAAATGTTTTTTGTTTTTTTTCATTTCATCAAACAATAGCAGATGGTTTTTGAAACTAATTAAAGAAACAATTTTTTTGTAAAATTTAAAAGGAAAAGATTTTAATAGATCCAAAGAGTACCAAAATAATTCAAAAAAAAAAACATCCGAATTTCAAAAATTTAAAAATAATAAAATATCTTTTAACATTAGCACTAGTTAAGAATTTAATAAATTAATACAATTTCTTCTTAGTTTCATTAAATTAAATTTCCGATAAGTTGAGTCTAATAAAGTTATTAGTTTTAGAAATAATTTGAAAAATAAAAGAATAAAAAAAATGTAGAATTCAATTTTTTTGTTTAAAATCAAAAACAACTGTTTATATTTTCAATCTAAGTGTTCTAAATGTTGTTTTCCGTTTGAATTAATAGTCAATTTTTAATTTGGTATTTTAAATTCTTCCGCTTTTGAATTTTTTTTTCATTTTATTAATTTAATCGTTTAAAATACAGGGTAAATTGAGAAAATGTAATTGATTTTAGACTATATAGATTTTAGATTATATCATTATGATATTTTTGACAAAAAACTTAATTTAATGTTATTAATTTTTTTCTTAAAATATTCGCCATTCATATTTGTATGTTATTACTTTTTTGTATCTTATTATTATTTAAAGACCATTAAACTTTAAATACTATTTCTATTGGAGTGAATCAAAAAAGTTTTCATCTTTTTTAAATTTTTTTAATTCATCAACAAAAAGCAATATTTGCTAATTTTTAAGAAATAAACCATTATTTTCTTTAGTTTTTAGCAGTCTATCAGTTAGGAGTCCAATTCTTCTCTTGTACCATTCATGGTTTTTGGCTTTCGGCTGACCGAAGATCAAAATGTTCAGAATAAAGTTCTGCTTTTGCAAACTATACCATCCCTTCGTAATTTCACCAAATACACACAATCCCTTTTATATTCAAGCTTTCTTTTTTCACGAATGGGTAAGCTGATTGAGATTAATTTCTTTTATCATAATTTAGAAAATAGATTCACTTTTAATAAAAAATAATGCTTTGTTTAAAAAATCGTTTTTCTAGAGGATTTTTTAACTAGTTCGACAAATTTTAATGCGTCAAAATATGAGAAACTCGGAAATTAAGCTGACGACATATCATCGATTGTGATGTGTAAAGTTCATATGATAATAGGCTAGTACATTTGATTGTCTAAGAATACATCTTGTTCAAATATTAACATCAATATTGTTAATACACAAACACTCTGCATTACTTTTTAGTATTTTTTAGCTCCTATTATGATGCTTTCATTTTTGTTACTTTATGGGTTTTAATGGAACGCTATTGTAAATTATTAGTTTTTTTTTTATTAATTGACAAATGAAATTTGTTTTATGTTGGTAGTAAACTAAAGTCATGAGTAAATCTTCGTCCCTCTTCTTATAATTCTCTCCTGAACTTGGAAAATTGTTTTCTTATAGTAAAACAGATTTTTTTATTACATCGAATATTAAAAGATTAATCACCATTAAAATTTAACTTTTGAATATTTTAAGATGCTTAATTCCAAAAGAAAAAATCTTAGTTAATATTTAGAAAAAAAATCATAAATGAAAAAGTTTTTCATTTTATATTAGAACTGACTTTTTTAAGAAACTTAGTTAGGATTAATAAAATAATTGTACAGATATAAGAAATAATGTTTAAAATTAATAAAAAAATTTATTTAAAAAAAAATTTACATTTTATCTGTTGTAATTATTTCTACAGTTTTTTCAAAAAAAAAATTTCTGACATTTACAAATTTTTTTAAATTTTTATCATTTAACAAAATCAACACTCTGAAATTTTCTTCGTCATTGATCCATTTTAAAAAAGAAGGAATTTTACAATAAACCCCATTAGGATAAATATTTGATGGAATGTGAATTTCGGTTGGAACTAGAGCCTGCTCTAGACTAGTTATATTCATTTTGTATTGAAAAAAAAATTCTTTAGATGTCAAATTAAATGAATACGTAATTGGAATTCCGTTTGTTGCTTTTGGATAAACTCTAGAAAATAAATCAATCAATTCAGGTATTTCCTCAAGAGTATTTAATTCATAGAAATAAGAATCCCAGTAACACCATGATTGAAAATTTTTATCACTTTGATCCAAAACGGCTTTACATTCCTCTACATTAAATGATGAATCATGTTTTCTAAAAGCGCATTCACCAAACTCGGTTAGAAATGATGGCCCACCACCCAATTCCAACATGTCTAGCTTAACTGACTCAAATGATATTTTTAGTTGAATATCGTCACATAACAATTTATCCAATTCAGGATAAGTTCCATTAATCAACGGATTCTCCTTAAAACTCAAAAACCAACAGTAGTAATGCCAACTAAATACAGTTGTTTGATGATCATTTCCTGGTGGACGATTAAATCCAGTTCCAAAATAATTTCTATTCAATAAAACCCCTTTAAGCATAGATAAATATAATTTTTTTTTCATCCAAAAATTTTAGTCCTTACCCCAAGTTACTGGTTCATAAAAGATTAGAGTTTTTTTGTCATATTTTCTAATAGTTTCAAATGTTCTATCATACAGTTTTAGTAGATTTTTTGAACCTGCTATGCCAGGTAGCAAAAGTAAAGGATTTGCATAAACATTTCCCGCCCATGGTTCATTTAAAAGTTCATATCCCAGTATGTTTTTTTTTTTCGAAAAAATTTTGGTTACTATGACCCAATAATCTTGAAAATAATCGGAAAATTTGTTCACATTGTCGTACAAACATTGAAATGCAAAACCGCACGATTCTGTTATGTACGCAGCAAATACTGATAAATTTAAAGTTGAATTTTTGAGAGGCCAGGGAAAATCAAATTTAGACTGTGGCAATTCATCTAAAATCCATTTCGGCACCCCATCATAAGAATTACTTAATTAAAATTAATTTGATAATTTTATCAGTTTTTAATGCAATTTATTTGAAAAATTTTTTACAATTTAGAGGACATCATATCTTGATGTAAGTCAATAATCACATAGATGCCATAAAGAGCTAGTTTGTCTACAATTTGTACCATTTGATCAAGGTAGGTTTGATTAATTTTGTTTTTTTCAGGCATTATACCCGACCACATAAAACCTAGTCGAACTGTATTGAATCCCCACTTTTTAAGATTAAACAATTGGGTATCATTGGTCATATCTTGCTCTTTTTTGTTTGGAATCCATGGATATTCTTTCCTAATAGCATTTATACCATGAAATAAAACAACTCGATTTTGCTCATCCACAAACCATTTATCTTTAATTTGAATTTTGGAAATACCTTTTTCTGTCTGTAACGTTAGGTTAGTCAATAACAGCAGTAAAATTTGGATCAAATAGAAATCAAACTGCTTCAGTTTAACCAGCATTCCCATAGCTAATTTTATTTTTTGTTCTATTCATTGATAGTTTTGTACTTGATATCTAAAGATGGGCGTGTGCTGTTTTGCTTATAAGTATAAATATAAATAAATAATTAAAATTTTGAATTTTAAAAGTATAATCATAAATTATTTTGTATAATTGCATAATTTTTATCTATCGAGAAACATAATTGTCTGATAATTTTTGAAAATAGTTTTAAAAATAGAGAATTTTATCTTAAACAAATCAATTATCGAGAATTTTAAAAAAATTGATCTAAGAATCTTTTTTGCTATTAAATTTTATAGTAAAAAAACTTATAGTTCAATGTACAAGGTAAAAAAAATCGTTGTAAGTCTAGGTTGAACGCAATTAAAACCCTATCAAATAAAATATGAAGCCTAAAAATTTAATACATTAGGAAACGTATAAAAGTCTTTCATTGGATCTATTCAGGCTTGTTCAGTTTAAAGTCTAAGTCACAAAAATTTGATTCAAAGATGTGACTTGACTTGGCTCAAGATATTTGACTTAAACAAGTCTTTGTCTTATTTAAGACAATTCGAATCCAATGAGTAATTGTTACCTTACTACTTATTTTATTATATTACTATTCATTCTTTTAAATTTTATATTCAGGTAGCCAAAAAGATTTAGAATAATTCTAAATAACAACGTTCAATTTATTGAAAACATTAAATTTTTAATCTTTTTTATTTTTTGACTGTAATAAAGCTCTGGCTTTCCTAACATTCTTATTATTAATTAGAAAAAAGTTAACTTTTTTTTAATTTTTTTAAACATTTTGCATCATAAAAAATTTGTATAATTGGAATATTAACCACAACTCGTTTTTACTAAGATAATTCTAGTCTAAAATCCTAGTTTATTGCTTTTTTTTGTAAGTTATCAGTTTGAAATTGACAGTGTGAATTTTGGAACAAAAAACAAAAACAAAAATTTAAATTTGAAAAAACTTTTTTATTTTTTTTTTAATTTTTTTTTCTTTAACTGTATCAGTTGATAAATAATGTGTAT
>PJRA01000313.1:2306245-2334962 GCA_016987375.1 Brachionus koreanus | reverse complement strand
TAATTAAATTAAACTACTAACCTGATCACTGCATATTAGCTCAATGATCCGATTTGCCTGTTGTAGGCTATCATTTGAAACATTTGATTCATCCGGTTCACTGTTTTTATAGTTATTATTATTAGAGTCATTCTGATTATTTTCACTGATTTGATCTAGCTTTAAAATTTTTGAATAAACATGTTCTTTAAGCTTTTTAACTTGAAGCAAATCGATTGAACTTAACCTTTCTTTGTTGACAACTTTTTGGTTTTGAATAAAAGGATTGAGAACAAAGTTGATTCGATTGAATTTCGGTGCTATTTTTCCAGACAAAGCCTCGCTTATCCATGTCGGAATTACTTTTGATAATATCTGTTGTTCGCTTTCTTTGCTCAAGTCCTTAACCTCAAGTCTATGCAATGTTCTCCCACCCGATTCACTCAAAATAATTGGCGTATGATCTGGAATATTAAATCTTAGTAAACCGGGCTGATCTCTCTCAACGTCTTTGGATATAATGCTATGCGGTGCTGAATTCGTTTGCTGCGAATTCATGATCACATTGCCGCATGTCTGTAGTTGATTTGGATTGAGTAATGGACAAGTTTTGAACAGTGACTCCAAAAATATGTGACCATAATTTATTTTAGCATCAGATAGGTCTATATTTTGAGTTTGTCTTACATGATTCGAATCCATGTCCTTGAAGTTTATCCATGCCGATTGCCAGTCGCTTTCATCAAAATTAACTGTCAATACACCGAGCTTGAGATCAACGCTGAACCAATTTGGCACACTGATAAATCGTTGACGAAGTTTTATCGTATTCTCGAAATTCTCTTTTCCTAAAAATTCAAGTCTACGCGCCTGAAGAACATCCCACACACAAACATTTTCATTTGAATCTTTGGTTATTACATATCTTTTATCATTTAAAATGTGGTAATGTTTGATGCAGCTAGTTCCAGGTATGTTTATCAATGGATTAGTGTTTATTGGATTTTGCATTAGAAATGATGAAGACATTGAAGATGCGCCAGACTGACTTATATTGTTTTCATTTAAAGGCCTTAGGTTTATGTCATTTATTTTTGCTGGATTTTTCAAATGACTCCAAGACAAATTTTCGTTTGGTTTAAGGTTCCAATTTTTAAAAGTTGAACAAGTAGTAGATACCCAAAGGCTTTCCTCTTCAGAGCCCAAATCAATCTTTAAATTAGTAACTAAAATGTCAGCTTATTTAGCAATTAAATAATTTACGCTTAGAATAGGACTTGGTTCTTCGCATACGAGAACAGATTCATCCGAATTTCTTAGATCAGTGGCATAGATTCGACAATCTTTTCCTCCTGAGTAAACTTTATTAAAGGCTTCATTAACACATAAGGTCCAGACTCCTTCTGTGTGAATTTCTATGGTTGAAATGCACCTCTGTTGTCCCAAAGACCAAAGTCGTATTGTGTGATCTGAGCTTGCGGACAAACACTGAGTTGCATCCCTATTCAAGACTATATAGCGAATGTTATGGCCATGTCCTCTTAATTTCATTAATTTTGAGTTTGTACGCGGATCCCATAAGCGAATGCAATTTTCTGGTGAACCACTGGCCAGCACTGTTGCTTGATTATTTATTGCCAAACTATAAATTGAATATTTATTATCACTGATTGCTTTTTTTATTAAAATAAAAAAATAAAAAAACTAAATTTTAAAAAAATTATTTTACTATTTGTTTCCAAATCTGTTGAGCTAATCGACACGGCTTTATTAACATCGCATAAATAAATATTTTTATCAAAACCGGCACTAGCTAATATTTGTTTGTCTTTTGCATAAGCCAGACATTTTACATAGTCCTAAAAGATCTAAATTTTAAATTTTAGTACATGACTAGTAAATAAAGTACTTTATGATTTCGAAGAGTTGTCAAGAGTGAACCTTTAGTTGTGTTCCATATCTTAACTGTTGTATCACTTGATGCCGAAAATACTTAAAAAATTTTTTAACTTTAATTTTTTTTATTTAAAAAAAAATTACATCTATTGCTATTTTTACACACAATTATGTCATTGACCCAATCAGTGTGATGTGATAAAGACATTTGGTAATACTGATCGACATTGTCTGCTTGATATCTGCTCGGGTCATTCGTATTTGGCACAAGATTGGAGTAAACACGTATAGTGGAATCTCTTCCGGCAGTGTAGAGACGATCAAGATTCGCTTGGTCGGATCGAGATGATTTTTTTTCGAATTTCAGACAGTTAATGCCTGACCGATTAAATTTTTCGATCGGATCGCGAATAATTATCGAAAGCTTAGTAAATATGAGATAGTTAGCAGGTTTTTTTTTCTATTTACAATAGTCAAGTTACCTGAGTTTTTTTTTTTGGCTGGTTTTTATTCTCCATATCTTCATAAGTATTTTATATTCTTACATTTAAATAAAATAATTATTTCTAAATATGTGACTAAAGTTTATTCAAATTTTTGTTTAAAGATAATTAATTTAAATGAGCGAGGTTTCAAGATAAAAACGAGAATAAGTGGCTAACGCTAAATTGATATAAATATTTGCTCAAATGAAATTATTATTTAAATAAATAGATACTTAGGAAATAAGAGATTTTGTTTTGTTTGTCTAATCCTTTTAGATCCAATCGAGTAAAACTATGAACGACATCAAATGATTGATCTGACATATATTGCTTGCAAATTTATAATTTAAAATTTAATTTTAAATCTAATGCAACAAATAAGTTAACTTTTGTTTAAAATCAAAAGAAAATTTTTTAATTCAAGTTATTACTCTTTTTAATGCTACTATTAGTTAAATAAATGAGTTTTTACATATTATTTACTAGAAATATTGGTTTTTATTTTTATGTTCCTACTCATGGAAAACCAAAGAAAAGAGTTATCATTCAGCGTGGATTTAACCCTAACTTAGATGATGCATTCACCTAAAATTAAAAAAATCGTTTCATATTGATTTAATTTGAGAGGTTTTACAGTTTTTTTTTGTTAAGTTATTACTTTAATTTAATTTTTTTTTGTTTAATTTTAAGGCTACAAATTTTGAATTTTTGTTTCGTCTTTAAATGAGATAGATAAAGTTTTATTTTTTGACTCTTGATTAACAAAGAGGCAACTAAATTTTTAAACTATATTAAATCTTTAAATTTTTTTGAAAATTTATATCAACATTTTACGTAATTATTCTTAAGAAATTGAATTATTTTCCTAATTTAATTAACATTTTTTTTTATAACTTTGCATAAAAGATTACATATGTTATAATCAATGGTTTTTAAATTTAAAATTATTTATTTGATTTTTATTTTCCAATGTTAAGTCAGCAAAAAAAACTCTATTATTTTTATTTATGAGGACATTATGATCTTCTTATACAAGAAAAATTACTTAGCAATAAATTTTATTGCTGGAAAAATGCATCAAGAAAATTCCAAAAAATATTTTGATTTGATTTTAATGAATATGAATAAAATTTATAGCTAAATTATTTTATTATAATTATTTTTTAAAAGTATTTGACAGCATGACTAGAATTAAGACTTCTAAAAAAATTAATAAAATTCGGATAATTTTTTTCATGAAAAAAACTTAAGGCATTCAGTTATAGGAATAGTTTGAATTTGATAATTCTAATGTTAAATCTTAGTTTATTTAAGTTTCCTAAATCATAGAAGGTTTCAGACATTGTTGATATTTTTGAAATTTAAATTTAGATAACATAACTTAATAAAGAAATTTTCTTCCAAGAATTGTTAAAAAAATTTTTTCAGCTTTATTTTAAAACAAAAATTATTAAGAGTAATTAAATCTGACGGAAGTAATTAGACTCAATGTTGATATGAATGATAAATTATGATGTCAGGCTTTTTTGAAAGAATTATCAGTTTGAAAATAGCTTTTTATTAATTATCACATACTGATAATTAAAGAAAGTTTTTTTCCTCCTTATGAAAAGAAGCCTTAATTTCTAGGTATTAAACTCGTATGTAGATTTTATTAGATCAAGATGTATTGATCCTGTTAATAAAATAGTGTTATTTTCAAAAATCTACAAATTATTTAATTAATCAAAGACTACGTCAGGACTTTTGTTGATAGCTCAAGACCCTGTAAGAAAAAAAACCCCATTATGAAATATATGAAATGAATTCAGTAAGTGGTTAAATGATAAGGAAATACCCCTATGATTTTGGATCTTTTTTTTTCATAAAAATTTTAAGTCTACTTTAATCTTTTAAAAAATTTTTATTTTGTCTTTTGTCTAATTGCGTAAGCAGTTTTATTACTCGAAGTCATTTCAAATTAAATAAACTATTTTTTAAAAAAAAAAAAGCTTTTTAAAATCTTGTATTTTTTATGATAAAATTAAACATAATTTTTGAAAAAGATTAAATAAAAATCAAGGGGGCATCCGGGATTGAACCGGAGACCTCTCGATCTGCAGTCGAATGCTCTACCACTGAGCTATACCCCCTCATTTATATTGCTATCAATTTTTTAAATTTACCCTTACCTTTCTATTTATTTGTTTTTATTAGATTTTTTATCTTTATGTTAAAATATTGTGTTTTTTTTTAAAACTTGCACCTATGTTAAATGTTTATTTTTATCAGAGAAAAAAAATAAGAGCAAAATATTTTAACTCTAAAATTTCTGATAAATTTTTTATCCACTTATTAAGAAACTATTTTTCGATTAAAGCTGACGAGTAAATTTTCAACTTCAGATTATTTTCATAGCTTGCCTAATTTTATCTTTTATTTTGCCCGTGTGGATCTGCAGCAGCCTATTCCATTGATATATATCCAAAACGATTTGGAAGCAGTTGATTTAAATTCTTCAAATTTTCTGGCAACTTTTTTCAATGTGAAACTACCCTGTTTGAGAAAAAGGCAAGTCTGGCACCTACCGCAGCTGCAAAAATCGAGCAGGGAAGCTTTAACTCTGATATCTGATGCTATTCCCTCTGAATGCCGACACAGAAACCTTCTTATCTGATTTTACACTGACCAGGTCTACATTTTTCAATCCATTCACTAATTTGAACATTTCAATCAGTTTTATTTTTTTCATAACATTTCATTTTAAAATATTGAGATTAATCTTTGTACAATTTATTTATAATTTTTTCAAAAATTTCTAAATTATTACCATACAAATAAAACCAATAAAAAATGAAGACACTTAATTTAATAATAGAAATACAAAATTTCTTAAACAAATATAAAATTATTTAATCTAATTAAGTCTATTTTGAGTCTAGCTCATTTTGACCATCAACTGACATAGTCGAGATATCTCCATTGGTTTGTTCATTCGCTAAATCCAACTGAGGTTCATTTTCTTTTGTATTTGTTTTAGAATCATTTCTTTGAATTGAACCAGACTCTGAATCGGTCAAATTTGTATCTAATGTCATCATGTTAGGTACAGTGTTCAATGATAGACTATTTGTTGAAATTTGTGACATAGTTGATTGTTGTGAATTCTCATTATCTTCTTGACTATTTACTACTCCTTGTTTTGAATCTAAACCATTAGATGAACCATTAATTTGCGTTGAATCTTGAGTGTTTTCATCATGATTGAGATAATTTTTTTGACCATTTACTTCATTTTTATTTTCTTGAAAAAGATTTTTTACTAAATTAGAATCATTTACAACTTCAGAATTTTTTTTTTCGGACTCGTCATTTGACTCAGAATGTAGCACAGGAACCCATTTGTAAAGTCTTAAACTTGTATCATTAATTGATATCCATCTTTTTTCCCATTTTCGAACTTTTTCAATGGCATTCATTACACGTTTAATGTCATCTTTTGCTCTAGCTCTTGTTTCTGAACGCAATGCTCGTTGACCAAAAAGTTTTGTGTTTGAAGGTGTATTAGATCCATTTATCACTGAAGCCGAAGAAGATGATGCTCTTAATGACATATTTGTCTAATTTCTGAAAAATTTCTGCAATACAAATTCTTAATTTAGCTCCAAACTGATCTAAATTCATCTAAAATAAAATTTATTTTAATTTCATGCTTAGAGACACTTTTTTTGTCTTGGAAAAATGTTTTTGTGATTATTTATTTTAATAAATTTTTAATAACATTTTATTGAAGCTTGATCATGTTTGATCATAAATCAAATGTTGAAATGTTGATCATGGAAGCTTTTACAAATTAAATTCAAAAATAAAAATTCAGAACGAAGTCAAAAAAAAAACAAGGGGGCATCCGGGATTGAACCGGAGACCTCTCGATCTGCAGTCGAATGCTCTACCACTGAGCTATACCCCCTCGTGTTTTTTTCTTGCATATTTTTAGCTTCATTTTACTTTTAACTTGTTTCAATTTGCGATATTGTTGATATCATTTTGTTAGATGAAAATTAAAAGTAGTTGGCAATCTATCCAAATTTTTAAGAGCTTTTGAATAAATTTACAAAATTAAAATAAAATTAACACATATGTTTATAAGTAAAAAATAAAATCAAAAAATAATTTTAAATAGAATACATAAGAAATATGTCTGATTTTAGTTCGTCCGGTTTTGCTGGTAGTTTAGGACCATCAACTTCAAGACAGTCTCAACCAACTAAACTATTCGGTCAAAGGGCATTGCGTTCCGAAACACGACAGAAAGCAAAAGATGACATCAAAAAAGTAATGAATTCAATCGAAAAAGTAAGAAAATGGGAAAGAAAATTGGTGACTATAAATGAAACGTCATTAAAAATTTATAAATGGGTTCCAATAAGTGGCAATAATTCTACGATGTCCTTGAAACAAACCAGTTCAAAGCATACTTTTGATCAACAAGTTTAGCAATAATTGTTAGTGTTTTTAGTTATTTTTATTAAATAAAAAGTTTTTTAATAAAAAAATGAATTTAAAATTGGATAAAAAAGCGAGTTAAGAAAAAATTTGGTTTACAATTAAATAATATTATTTCTAAAATTTTTTAAAAATATTCCAAAATGGCTAATATCATCATCAATGTCCATAAAAGTGACAAGACCATGTGTAAAATCAATAGAATCGTTTTTTGTATTCCGATTTTTGGTTCCTTAAATTGATATCCATTATTGATTACTTCATTTTTTATTTAATTTAATTACCTCATTTTCACTTATTTTAAATTCGTTTGACTTTTCATGAACTTAAATAATTAAAGTAAATTTTTGTGTTATCTTTTTACAAATAAAAAAAACCTTTATCAGTTGAAGATCTAGAATGGAAAACTTCCAAAAGCACAATTAGTATTATCAGCCAAACAACCCATGAAAATAAGGCTATCCAGTGGAAATTTTTCAAAAATATGATAATACCTAGAAATACTGCTGTTACTACATACAAGGAAACTATTAGTTTTAAAGTCTCTTTATTATTATTCAATATTACTTGAGCTTGAGTAGACAAATATTCCAACCAGACGGTGAGCCCAATTGAAGACTGGTCGATTATCAGCCAGTTTATCTGGCCTAAAAAATGCCATTATTGGCTTAAAAATAAAACAAATAAAATATTATTTAATAGTTAAAGTATTTTTACTTGAATAAAAGATAAAATAATTGTTACAAGACCTATTATTGAGTGAGTAAAATTTTTTACAGACGATTGGCTTGTCCATGACCAATTTTTGTAAGAAAAAATGAAACCGAAACCGATTAGTGAAAGCAAACAAACAGTGAGCATTAAAGGTCGATGAATTAAAAACCAAAACTGTACACCAGTGATATTCATTTTTGGAAAAATGGATTTATAATATCCTTAGTTAAAATTTACTTTTATAAGAAAAAAATTTTGGAATATTCTACTTGCAAATAAAATTCCTATGGTTGACAGAAAAGGCCATGCTATAATCATCAAGATAGCTAAAAAATTTCAAAAATTGTTCAAAAAATAAAATTTATAAAATGAATAAATTTTACCGTGTATTTTGACAAAATTTGTTGAAACTTTTTCTGATTTAGCTTTTAAGGCAATGTTAAAATCAATTTTTTGTTGACTAATTGCTTTATCACTTGCATGGTAAGTTAATGATCCGTCTTGGTTAATAAATAAATAAAATAGTGATAATAATTATATAATAATTATGTTTATTTTAGATTAGATAAAGAAAGCTACCTTTTTCTAAATCACCTTTGGCCATCAATAAATAATAATTTTCATTAAGATCAAAGAAATTTTTAGCATTTTTAGATTTATCTCTTTTAAAGGTACAGATCAAAAGTCCTTTGAAGTTTGTGATTTTTACATCACTCAAACCCTCAGATGGTTCTTTAGAATTAATCAATTCTGGATCGAATTGACCAGGATTGTAATAATTTTGAACATTGTTGTTCGCATCAGCGTTAAATTTGCATGCAACAACTGAATCATTTCCCTTTAAAAAAATGAAATTTGGATAAGTTTAAATTTTATTTAAATACCATTGATTTATCATAGGAAAATGCTATAGCCAGCCAGTTTTGTTTAAGTTTATCAAATTTAGCTGCAATAATAAATTCAATTTGATCTTCAATTAGACGCCATTTTGCTACAAATTCACATTGGTCATCTACACAATCTTTTGGACTATAGAAACATCCATATTTGGAGTTGCAATCGGTAGAATTCTTCATATAATCTATTTAAAAGACGCCTTTTTTCAAAAGTAATCTAAATTACCAAAATTTCAGCTGCATAAAGCTGACCAAAAGTCAAGCAAAACAGAACAAGTTTTGCAAGTATTTGAGATAAATTTATCATTTTATTTGGCTCAATTTTTGTCGATTTAAATCGCAGTTTTAAATAAAGATTAAATTATTTGATACAAAAGTTTTAAGTGATTTAAATAATCTTTTTAAATGAATAAACTAGATGAAGCTAATAATAGCTTTTCTTTGCAATATTGTATACTAAGTTGGAAATATATGTAAAAGAAAACGATTAATATCTTTTTAAAGGAACCTCGTCTTTTAACAAATTATTAAAATTCTATTCTTGCTTTTTTAAATTTTTAGATTCGAATGTGATATTTACAAAGAAGTGTATTTGAAAAAGGCTTACCAAAAAAATTGTCACAAAAGCTTAACAAAGAATAATCTAGAAAAAAGTTTCCTAATAAGTTGAAATTAAATATAATTTGACTCAATAGGTTTTGAAGTAGAAAATCTTGTAAAATCTAAAAAAAAAATTATTTTTTAAATTATTAATCAGAAATTTTTTATTTATTTTATCTTAATTTAAAAAATGATAAAATTCATTTACCTTCTATTGTAGTAAAGTTAACTTTTCTAAGTTATTGTGAAATTCAAAACAAACAAAAAATAAACATTCTTCCTTTTTTATTTATTTAAAATTTACTAAAATGAAATATATTTAATAAAATACTTCAAAAAAGTGAAGCATACTTTGTTGTACGTTTTTTACTTTTTTAAAAAAAAACATTGTAAATTACAAAAAATTATTCTGAAGTTAGAACCTAGAATTATATTTTTCTATCGGCTATTTCATTATTTGAATAGCGTTTAGAATTTTATTTTTGATTTTAAGTTTTTATAGATTGACTTTCCCCTAAAATTTTGTTTTACAATAAAAATTATATGAAAATACTTTTTAATTTATTTTAGATAAATTAAATAAAATAAAATTTAAATTTTTTTTTTATACGAAATATTCAACTTCTCCAAAAACCATGACATAAAAGAATGGAAGTCTTCTCGACTTACATCTCAATGAAAATAATTAATGAAATCAAAAAGGAAAACAAATAAATCATGAAAAAATTACATTACGAGTGCAAACCTCGCAAGGACATCACTCGATGGAAAATTATACACATATGCCTTTATTAAAAAATAGTTACTGTATTGCTTTGTTCGATAATTATCGAATATCATTGAAACCTAAAGAATATCGAATATTATTTAATCATAAACCCAAGCTCTACTTTAGATCATGTTTTATACACCATCTGACCAATTTAAAAACATTCTGAAATTTTACCGAATGCTCAAAAGACATGTTTTAAACATTGGGTCTGAATAAATATCAAAATTTTCACTCTCATTGAAACAACAACTCTTGAGATTTTTTCCCAAAAATTTAAAGTATCAAAAATAGCTTTTGATTTAATCTTAATAATAAAGTTAAATTTACAAAAAAATTTTATTCAAATTTGATGATAAATTTTTTAAAATTTAAAATAAAACACAATCTTTACACATTAAGTAAAAGTTCTAACAGTGGCTTGAACAGCACTCCTACACATTGGACATGTTTGAAGAGAATAACTACACTCTAGACAAGTAGCCAAATGTGCACATGGAAGATAAAGAATGTTTTTATCCTTTATCAAACAAACAACACAAAGTCGTTCATTTTTGAGACGCTCATTTTCCTCAATTAGTTTTTGCGCGTCTTTATCGGCCAGGTCTTTGGATTCTTTTGACTCCGAATTTTCGATATTTTCAGTTGATTTTTCGATCGTATCCGAATTAATTTTTTGCAAATCTTGCTCTTGTAATATTAATTGTTCAATTGACGTCGACATGTCTATCTGTTTGTCTAACAAAGGCTTTATTTTCTCCTCAATTTCGGACCAATTGGTCTTTATAACAACAACATCTTTCAATTCAATCATTTCTTAATAAAAATTGTTAGTTTTCATTTATTTTTTAATTCTAGAAATAAAAAAAGTACCTTTGGTCATTTTGTTTTGAATATCATTTAAAATATCATCTATTTTTGACTTGTCTTCATTTTTCAAATTAACCAAGTAATATCGTTGATCTTCGTTGTATTCTGTTCGGAGCATTCTTCATTTCAAAATTAAACTCTAGTTTAATTATAAAGTACAGTTTTAATTTACCTAACATTCAAAGGGTAACATCCATACTTAAGCTCGATTAAATTTCTTATATGATAAGTTTTAATACAAGGATTTACATTGCACATAAAAAAATCACAAATTCCGTTTAGATTTTCAATTTTTCTTTTTTTAGCACTCTCTATGTCATATGAAAAAGTGGCCATTTTTAGCGTGGATTTAAAATCATCACCATAGTTTAAATTAGTCGCTTCTACACTGTTGTTATTTGTGTCCTGTATAGATAATTTAATTTCAATGGCTTTTTTAATAGATTCCTTGCTGATATTATTATTGTCAATTATTTTTCGAATAATGTTACAGTCAAGCCTCGAATTTAGTGTTCTGGGACTGACAGAACGCTTTGATCCCGACTGGTATTTTTTAAATAAAGAAGAACTGGATGGAAGACCAGATACCAAAGAGTTGAGTGTGTTTGTTTCGATTTTTTTTCCATTTTCAAAACCTGAGTCCATGTTTTTGAATTTTTCTCGAACACTTTCTATATATTCGGGTCCCAATAGTTGTCTAATGTATTGGCACTTGGGAAACCAGCGAACATGATCCTGATAGGGGTCGTCGTTGTAGTCCCAGTTTTTCAGGCCGCCATTGCAAAAAAAGCACTTTACCATGTCTTTAATTCCGAAATAATAGAATCCCGCTTTGGCCAAATCGTCCGGTTGTTGGGACATGGTCGAAGGCCAGTCTTTGAAGCTCATTCGACGAGTCTCGTACTGGGAATAGGCTGGATGAAAAGCTTTTTCACTAAGAACATTATTTGATCTGTTTAAAACTTCTTGAATTTTGTTCAAATCAGCGGTTACTTTTTGATTTTCAGAATTTTTCGTACCAGGTATATACATCACGGTATTTGGGGTATCAAGAAGATTTTTTTTTGTCTTAGACAAGCTTAGATTAATTAAATGTTCAAATATTTTGGGTAATTTTTTAACAGTGAATTCATCCATCTCGTTCATTCTCGAAGCTAGTTCAAGATCCGACATTGACTCAGCAACTTTTTCATTATCAAACTCGTAAAGAGTCTTTAGCCAGGTTAATTTTTCTTTGAGCATGTCACTTCTTAGAAAATAATTCAAAGAATTTGATGGAAGGCAGTCCATTTTTATAGACTCAGTGAATAATGGACAAGAGTGATTGAACTTTTCTTTGTGCTCATCAAAAGGAGACTTGAAGACCGTGTTTAGGTGGCTATTACGGAATAGGAGACACTCGTATGGACAAAATGCACATCTAACATGATACAAAGAGGCGATGTATTTGGATACATATTCAATACCTGATATTGTCTCAATATCTCTTTTGAGTGATAGTTTAATGGGGTCTTTAAGAACCCGATAAAATCCATTTTTAACCAATAATGAGACATCTATTTTTAATTTACAGTTTTCAAATGTTTCCAGTCGTTTTTCTTCACTATAGAAATTGGCATTTTCGTTAAAATGATACTGTTCTAGTGGTCGAACCTGTTCAAAATCTAGACTCATTTCTTCTGAAAGAATTTGATTTTTAATACTAATTTTTGCTTGATTACAATTTGGTTTTTGCTGTATGTGTAGAGTTAAAATCTCGCTTAGGTTGTCGCAATCCAAGTCGGTAAATTGAAAGTCGCATTCAAAGCATTTGATGCATCGGGGATTGTTCTGGAAGTAGAAGCCGTTTGAGGCTAGCACACATGCTGGAAGATTGCATTCTTTTGGAAAATTCTGAGTAAATAAAGAATAGCGTACATTGAAGTATTTCAATGCGTCGCTTTGTGTTTTTATTCGACCGGCTTTAAGCGAATTTAGATACTCATTGCATTCATTGAGCATTCTTTTCATATGACATTCGATGGACGTTGAATTTAATCTAAAGAAAATGAACCATTTTTAATTAGAAAAGACAAAATTTCTGTACTCGCATCAATTCGGTTAAATTTTGAAAAAAATAATTGAAATAAACAAGCTGAATTTATAATTTAAATAGCTAAATTATAGGAATAAATAAACTGGGAAATTTCAACAACAAAAAAGTCGATAATACCGCCAAATATTTTTATCTTGGAAAATTTTTTAAACCATTCATATAGTTATTTATCTTTCATAAAAAAAACTTAATAAATACTTTGGTAAATAGAAGTAAAATTTTTCATAAATTTTTCAATTATATCAATTAGAAAAATTATCCTTTATTAAAAAATATAATTTTCTAAAGCTTTGTTTTGTTTAATAAATTTTAAAAAGTTAGCTTGATTAAAGATTAGGCATGTTTTTCAAAAAAACAACCTAAAAAAGACAATAAAACATTTAGATTATAATTTATTTGAATAAATTATCACAAATAATTATTTAAATTTAATTTATATATCTAATTTTTTATCTAAATATACATTTTAGCCCAAAATTTAGTTGCCTTTGGGGAAAAACATAAAGACTCAAAATTTATTCTTTTATCTGATGAATTCTAAATATTTGATCATAGTCTATTTTATTGATAAAAATTGGATTCTAAAACCATTCGATGTTTTAAATTGTAGTAAGTTTATTTATCTCAACCATTAAAGTTTATAATTAAGTAATTGACCTTGCAAAAAAAATATGTATTAACATAATATGAAATAAAACACTTTAAAAAAGTATTAAACAAATTAGTCACGATTCGTGAAGCATAAATAGAATATTTTTATACATGTTCGTTCAAGTTTTCTTTAGAATTTAACAGTAAACACTTAACATCTGATTTGGACTGTTAAATATATATTTTTTCGGACTTGTTTATAGAATTTTTTAGATTAAACTTAAAAAGCGGCTTTTGAAATAAAATATATTTGCATATTTTCGATCATTCCCTCTAGGTGATAAAATCTTACTCTAATTTATTTAAAGGTCTTTCTAAAAATTCTGAAAAATTGCGTTAGATCAATAAAACTGATAGTTTAAAGATATAAATTTAAAAAATTATTATAGGTGTAAAATGTTTATTTTAAATTAGCATGTGTCAGCTATTTTTTAAATATGATTATAGCAAATTAGAACAAAAACTCTTAAAGTTTTTTGGATAAATTATTAGGCTTTATTTAAAAGTCGAAACAATAAATTCTAAAGTATTGTGAATAGTTTAAATCAAAACGATGCATTGCTATTTCTGAATGAACTTGAATTGTGAATCTTATAAAAAATGACCAATTAATTTAACTAAGATATCTTTTAATGAAAAAAATAAAAATCAGTTTTATAATTAAAAAAGATTTTTATTCTTAAATATTTTTCCCATACAGAAAAATCCTCAAAAGAAATCAGATTTTTTAGTTTAAAATTTCAAATCATTTTTATTATTTACATTTCTTTATTGTATTTTTTTAACAGATTTAAATTAATTATATTCTAATAAAGTATTTGAGTTTCCTTTGATTAAGACTTGTTAAAAAAAAGCATTAAAATATTTATTTCAGCATTAGAAAATCCGACTTATCCAGTTAACTAATTTTGACTTTAACATCGATTAAAAATATGAAAATTTATCAATTTGGATTAGTTGTCGCTTTTCGATCGAAAAAATCAGTATTTGTGGATAAAAATTGATCATGCAATTAGCTTTATAGAATTATAAGCTCCTTTTAAAGAATTTAAAAAATATTATACAATTTAAGTTTAATTTGACATTTTGATTTGAAATTTTTATAATAAATAAGCCGGACTTTATGACGTTATCCAACAACTTGTTCTTAAATAAAAACCTTGGGGCATTCTAGTTTTAATGTTTTGAAAAACTTTTGTGATTCTCTCTGGTCTTCTAGAGAAGTAAATTCAATTAAAATACAATATGCCATTGGCTTGAATTATTAATTTTTCCAAAAATCTTTTATTTCTGGATTCATGACAAAGAAAAATAAAAAAAATGCTGGAACTTTGAATGAAAGCTTTCTAAGCTAAAATGCAAAAAAATATATGTATATATTTATCTAATTGCCATTAAACTTGTTTTTAACAATCGAATTGGAAAAATTATTATTCATATTAGAATTAAATTAACTAAAGTTTGATGATAAAATAAGCATCAAAGCCTTTCAAAAGCATTTTATCTTGCGATGTTTCCGGATTACAAGATATTGGTCCCGATAACAGAAATTTGAATCAAAAGTTTTAATCTATTTAGTTTAATTAACAATCGCTCCAAAATTAACAAAAAATTAAAATTAAATTAGTAAACTTAAAGCAACCAGACCTTTCTTTGATTGATTTTGTTCCAAATAAAAAGACAAAGTAAAGCAGAACAGTTTAAAGTTTTAAATCTAAATTAGTGGTCGCTTTATTAGAATGCTTTATAGTGATATGCAATATATCTTTAAATTAGCTAAATTAAAACATTCCTGTCACTATAAATTTACTTTCTAGTTTCCAAAAAATCTTCATCTTGTTTTGTTTAAAAAAAGCATAACTTAAAAATTGACAATTAACAATGAATAACTTGAAAAATTTTATTCCAACTCCTTATCAAGGAAAAAAAAGATGTTTCGGAGAATTTTCTTGCAAAAACTGTGGAAAAAGTTGGAAAAGTGCTAACAGCAAGGCCAACACTCCACAAGAATGTACACGTTGCCATACTTTTGTATATCCATCAAAACAAAGTTCTTTGGATAATGTTTTCAAAGAGTTAAGAAACAACCGAGAAATAAAATTTGCTTATCTGCAACAAATGACCAAACAAACTCAACCAAAACAAGAAACCGTTTTGATGCAACAGCCCACATCTTTTAGCACGTATCCAGTTCAAATTGAGAAATTTTCATCTGTTTCTCCTACATCTTCCAATTCATCTAGCAATTCAGGCAGTCCATCATTTTTTGTAAAACCCAATCCCGTTACTGCTTTTGATTTTCAAGACTGTTTTCAAGGTATTTGCAGATTCTAGCCATTAATATTTCCTACAGGTAATATCAATTCGATATTCCCAAAGCAATAAATTAAATCAAAATGATTTAAAATGATTTTTACCCGCACTTTTTTTCTAGAAAATATTTGTGATTTTTATAAATTTTTTTCAAATTAATAATTTGAATAAAATTTAATTTTTTTTAAATAAATTTGTTAATAAAATATAAATTTTAAAAGTTTTAACTATTAACATGCTTCCTAGAGCATGTTATTCCCAAGATTTTCAAAGATAAAAATGCCTTTTTCTTTTTATCAAATCAATGCTTAAATTTATTAATAAATACACTGATTTATTCATTTATAAACATTTATTTTTAAAAAAAAAAAAAGAATTTAAATTAAAAATCAAATCAGAAAAATTTATAAAAAAATAAAAAATATTATTTTCTTATTATTAATGTATTGAAGTCGTTTTCAAAATCAATGGATAAAACGCTTATTTTATTTTAAAGAAAAATAAAACGTCGTGGCATATTTCATTAACTATTTGATGTCACGTCAAAATCTAACGAGAAATTGATGTGTAAAATGCATATTTAATTAAATTCAATATTTAATGTACGTACTATATTCTCGATGAAAATTTACATTTTTTTTCTAAAAAATATCAATTTAGAGAAAAGTAATAAATTAATTTATTTTGAGAGAAATATTGAGGCAAAATTTTCGAGACGCAAATTATGAGTAAGTGTTTATCTATTTAACTAAAACAAAATTATAGCTAAGCAATATTAAGAGTAAAAAATTGACTTTTCTAATAGATAAAGAAAGAAAGAAGAAGCCGAATGAAAATGATATGGCATTGATTGAATTTGATGATGGAAGTCGTGATATAATTACGGTTCTTGAATTAAATAATCGAAATTTTTCAAATTTAAACATAGGCAAAAAGTATAGTTTTAAATTTGAAAATAAATGGAACTTAGTTCGCTTAAAATATATTGGTAATTAATAAAAGAAAAAGTGATCTCAAAGTATAATTTATCTTATAAAGGAACATGGGAAGAATGCCATCAAGAATTTGAAAAAATTAGCGAAATGGAAGAAGAGTCAGAAAATAAAAAAAATTCACGAAATATTTCAACACCCCAGAACGAAAAATTAAAAAATTCTGACTTTAATGCCACAAGAATTGAACAATTGGAACTTTCTCTAATTGAAAAAGAAATGAAAATTAAAAATCTCGAAAGAAGACTTCAGGAACAGGAAGAGATAAATTTTGCTCTAAAAAATACATTCAGTTAGTAGACAAACTTATATAAAGCTACTTAAGATCAAAATTTTTCTTCTAAGGTGATAAAAACATAGAATTGTTGAAAAATTTAAGCATTAACTTTCTGAAAATTTTCGGAAGCAAAGAAGAGCCTCGAGAACCTTTAAACAACCAAAACAAGATTGAATTACCAAATAGTAATTCAGAAAGTAGCATTTTATCAGAAAATTATCCAGATATTACACTACCACTCGATGTTAAATACAAAGTACAAAGCTATTTGTCAAATCCAAATGAAACACCATCATCGGCATTCAGAAAAGTAATAACTGCATTGATACCTGATTCAGAGGAGTGGGCAACTAGTAATAGAGTATTGATAGTTGATAGATATAAAGATCATGTTCATGCATCATATGGTAATTTTGTGCTTAACGCTTAACTTAAGTGTAAAATTTTTTGTTAAGAATATGTAAAAATGTTCAAACCTGGTTTTGATTACAATTCTGCCGAGGCCGAACTTAGAAAAATTGCATCAGAACGTCGCAGAGATTTGAAAAAAATTGGCTACATATTTGAAACTTACAAAGAGACCAATGAGACTTTTTGTCGCTACAGAATTGTTCATAAGCCATTTATTCCTGGAAATCAGGATTGTGATTCAGAAGAAATTAAAGCAAATTTTAGTGAGACATTTGACGAAAACGGTTATTATGATGAAAATTTTCAACAGGACGATTACATTGAAAATTCAAAAAAGCGAAAAATGTGTGGATACGAATCGGATGAATTTGATCAATCTGTTTTTTAATAAAATGAAGATAGAAAGTTTAATTATTTAAAAAAAGGCTATAGCATAATCAATTAAATATAGATATTTTCAACAGAAATTATTGTATTATTTTTTTCTATAGTTTACTTGTTAACATAAATGTAAATAAATTTTTTTTAATAAATATTAGCTGACAGTTTTAAATTTAAAAAGATTTTTTTTTCAAACTTTAAATATTGAATTTGGGTTTTGAAGATACTTTTAAAACTTGGATAAAGTAGAAAAATTGCTCTCAGTAAAGAAAGCAATTACTCAATTAATTGTTAATTTGATTTATTTAAAAAAAAAAAAACAAATAAATTCGGAGGACAGTCTAATAAAAAACCCAAAGACTAGAAAAGATACTAATCTAAATTTTAAGTATCAAACAAAACAAATATAACCTCAACTTTCTTTTAGAATTAGTTAGATAGTTTATATGTTATAACATTTAAAATAAAATTAGCTGGAATATAAACTAAAATTATTGGAATATAAACTGCATATTGGATATTTTACAAAAATAAAGCTTAAATTTAGCTTTTACTCAAACAAAATAATGGAATTTGCTCTCATGAAAATTTAAAAAATTGTACAATTAATTTCATAACAGAAAATTAGTCAAATTTACGCTTTTTTCTGCTTTTGCCCTTTGCTTTAAGTTCATTCATTTATTGTAAGAAATGAAGGCTAAAATTTTAAAAAATAAAAAAAATTTTAATTTTGAATGATTGTTATTATTCGTTTTTTTTTAAAAAAGCTCAATTTAAAACTGTTAGTAAAAAAAAAGTTTTCATAAACTAATTATTGTATTTTAAACATTACGCAGGTAGATACATTCGTCACAAATACTAAAAATTTCTCATAGTCCTTTGAATATAATATATATTCAGAAACTGATTATTATCAGTTTTAATTATCTGAAAATGGCCAAGAAGATGTTAGCTTGATGATGGCTAGTGTTAGTTGTGAATAGTTTTCAAAAGTAAAGATAATCGCAGTTTTGAAGAATGGGAATATTGTGTTTGTAAAATATGACCAACAGACACACTTTTTTAACTATAAAACATATTTCACGTATGTTTTTTTCAAATTGTAAGTTCATCAGGATTTTAATGTGTGACGGTAAGACTCGTGTGAGTATAGTTAACGGAATCTCTAAAAGAATAATTCATCTATTTAAAATTATTTATTTTTGCAAAATTAAGACTATATTTTTTAATTTTAAAAATTTTATCTATAGATTGATAATTAAAAGACTTTTATTGTTGCACTGCTTAAAATGAAATAATTTTTATTTCTCTCTTTTTTGTCACTTTTAACTTAAACTTAAAAAAGACATAAAATAGCTTATCAAGATACTTTTATTTCCCAAATTACGATTTTATTAAAAAAAAACATTTTTTAATACATTTTGGGTACTAAAGAACAAAAATCTTATTTAAAGGCAACAAATTTATAAATTTTTTGGGATTAATTTAAATGAAAATTGATATATTGATTTTAGAAGATTGATAGGGAGATAAACTTTTTTTTTTTAAATAAAAAGCTAATTTTATAATTAAAATTTATAGAATCTAATTATTAAAATAATCAATTAATGATTAACTATCGAATAACACTTTTTTCATTAAAAAAAACAAATGAGTTCGATTAACAAAACATCTAATAACTAAAATAAACTAATATTTAAAAATTTTTTCGTTTATAATTGATTATTAGCCTCTTCGAGTCAATTTCAAATGATAATTAAAAGGTTTGCGCAAGACTCCCAAATAGCCGTCTTTTCCCGAATAATCGAAATTTTTATCAGGTACAAATTCAAAATGAAATCTTTGCACCAAATTGACCACCACCAAGAACAAAATTTGTTTTGATAAATTATCACCAATACAAGTTCTCGGCGCAACACCAAACGGTATAAATGATTCATTAAATGACTTCAAATTTTTGTTCTCATCGAACCATTGCTCTGGATGCAGTTCATTGTGAGTATTCCAATAGCGTGGATCTCTGTGTATAGCAAATGCATTTATCAAAACAGTTGTATCTTTAGGCAAATTGTAGTCATTTATTTGTACATCATTGGCAGTCGATCGTGGAATCAATGCTTGAGTCGAAGACAAGCGTAAAATTTCATTCAAACAAGCTTCTGTGTAAGGCAAATTGGACCTTTGTTTAGAGTAAATAAAACTAGATGTTCCCACTGTGCGTACTATTTCATTAAAAATTTCTTCTTGTATTTTCATGTCTTTTGACAAGTAATATAATGCCCAAGAAAGAGTAAATCCAGTGGTACAAGTGCCTGCCATCATTAGAGTAAAACTAAAAAGAAAATATGTAAAAAATATATTTTTCAAGTTTATATATTTAAATTACTATTGCACTAAAATGTCTTTTTCCGAATAGTTATCACTATCCATTAAAATTTTTTTTTCGTTTAAATTTTGACTATGTTTGTTTAGAACAAAATCAGCAAAAGTGTTAATCACTTCTGGATCATAATTGGATTTATAGGCACCAAAAGCTTGTGATAAAAAATCGTAGAAAGAATTGATTCGTTTGCTAAGAAAATTTATTGTTTTACGGCTGAAAATAGTGTTTATTTTGTCAAAATTTGTAATTGATGGCAAATTAAGAGATCCCAAGGATTCAGAAATGTTTTTTATTTGAACTTTGACAGCAGCTTCTGGATTAGAGTCGTAATCGAATCTAATACCCAAGCCAAGATTTGTTATATAATTAGTGGCTATTTGTTGCAAATAGATCGGCGCACTTAGAACCAGGCCGTCTTCTTTTCCCAAATGAATTGCAAAGTGACGCGCTTTTTCCTCTTTTTCAAACAATTTCTCATGATCAATAAACTCTTTATCAATAAAATCTATCAGCAATTGAAGTTCATCAGTCAGTTTTTGCTCAAAGTTTGAATCTTTTGTAATTAATGAATGCAAGCCTTGAAGAGAAGATTTTCTAATTTCAAGCAGCTCTGGTCCAAACATGCGAAAAAAAGAACCAAGATATCCTTTCGATATAAAATTAAGTATCAAATTTTTTGGCCTGTCCGCAATCGCTTCGACTTTTTCCACTTTCTGAGAAAACTTTTTCACCGATTCAATTGAGTTGAGGAACACTATTTTCTTAGAACCAGATAAAAAATTGTTCAAACTCAAACAACATTCGTTTGGATATGCTTGTTGTAACAAAGTTAAATACTGCTCATGATTTTGTTGAAGATTATTCAGAAAGTCTTTCTTATTTTTGCCTAAATGGTTTTTTTTATCAAAACAAATTTCATCAGGAAGCTTGTATTTGGATCGCAATAGTCTCTTCAAAGCAGCATAACTAATCAATCCGAGTGAGAAAGCCAAAAGAGCCAGTTGAATATTTTTGTTCAAATATGCGCTCAAATTTTTTCCGCTCATTTTTTAGTCTAAATTTAAAATTTCGTTAATCAATTTAATAGAAAAGGTGCATTTTATTAGTTTAATGTTTAATGTTAGCTAAATATTTTGTTAGCGTAATTTATGTTATAATAATGCGAATGAAAAACTTTCTAAAGCATTTTAAATTTACATTATAAAATAGACTATTGTTGATTTTAGAAATAAGCTTTTTGCTAAATGATAAAGTTTTAAACAAGAAATGATCAAGTGATAGATTAATTATGTTCACTTTTAACCTTCTAGTCACATTTTGAATGAATGATTAAAGCATTATACAGCAAAATCTTAGCGTCTCCATTAGTACATTTTATTAAAACAAATAGGATTTTTGAATTTTCATCAAGAATGTCTAAAAAAAAATACTAAATAGTGAAGTATCTTTGAGATATCGTTTGAATTTGCATGGCAACTTATGTTTATTTTAAAAATATTAATATTTTTTTTTAAATTTAAAAAAATGAATCAACAAGTTTTGAATTAATTCTTAAATAAAGCGCTAAATATGAAAAATCACACCCAATATTTCTAATTTATTATTGTTGACTTATATTTTTAGCGGGTTATTTCTTAGATACATTATTTTTAGAAAAAAAAATGAGAATTCATTTAGGCTTAAAATCAATTTAATGCTTGATAATAATTGATTAAACTTTTCGAGATTCAACTATCAATTTGCTTGATAAAGCTCAACTGATTTATTAGAATTCTTTTTAAATTAGAAAATAAAGTTTTGAAAATTCCAAAAAAAATTTAGCATAATTTTAACATAGACGAAAAAATTTTGCAATTATTAGAAAAAAATTAAGAATCAAGTAAAAAGAAATTTAATTTTTAGATTCTATATTGATAACTTAGAAAAATTATGATTATTTTTTTTTACTCATAAATTTTTTCTGATTTCACTTTTAAACACTTTAAAGCTCTAGAAAAAAAACTAAAATATAAATAAAATTATTTAAAACACCATTTAGATTTTTTTGAATTAATTTAATCATATTTAATTCTAAGCAAATTTTTTTGATACACAACGATACATATTGTTTTAAAATTTTTTAATTCAAATTAAATGCTTTATTTATCTTAATTGTTACATCAATGACTTTAATCAACTTAAGTTTATAGTTACAAATTGGAATACTGCTATTTCTAGCGCCTAGTTTAATTTATTATTTCATGTAATTTGAGGTGTGTCTTCGACAGCACAGAGTGAAAATATTCCTTCTTCTGAGCTCAACAAACAGAAAAACCAATGATGAAAAATAAAAACTAGATGGTATGACGCGAGATCTTGGATTAGTCGTTGATGATTTGTTCTTTTGGTTAGAAATTTGTACAAAAGCTTTTTTGATCTGGTTTCTAATAATTCTAGGCTTATACTAGGGATTTATGCATGATAACAATTTTGTTTTTAAAATAAAAAAATTTGATATGTAGTATTGGGTTAGATGTGATGCTATTTGATGTAATGTTTTGGGTTGAGGATAGTAACCAAATGAACGCAAAGTCGATTTGAAAGAATAAAGTTTTAAAAATGATTTTACAAATTGACAATGAGTATTTTAGCCTAAGACCTTTGATTCTGCGAATAAGATTGATCTTGGGCCCAGTAATTTGTTAGCGTTTAACGCTAACAAACGCAAAGAGTTAGTTATCATGTGGATAATTTTCTTTTAGTAATTTATTATTATTTCTTTAGTTATTCTTTACTTTTCCTTAGATTCTTTGGTTATAAATTAAGCATCGTTTTTTATTTTTGGTTAAAAACACAGTTCTATCAGAACTGAACAGGTAAAATAGATAAATTATGTAGAAATTTTAATTATTTAAAATTATTTTTATTTCTATGTTTTATCTTTAATTTTTGTCTAGAATCCTTTCTTGTTTTCTCAATTATAATTAGAAATATGTGATCGCATTTAAGAATTCACAATTAAATATTCTTAATTAAAAAAAAGACAGAAGGCTTTAATTTGGTATTATTAATTTTAAATTAATCTAATTAATTCAAATCAATATTTTCTTTTTAATAAAAATATTGTAAATTTATTAATTTTATTTTTAAAAATAAAATTAAACTTTTGTCAAAATTCAAAAATAATAGCTAATTTTAGTCAAAACAATTTTGAAATTTCTCGAGTCAAAAATGAATTGAGTATATTTAAAATTTGACTAATTTAATTTCTTAATCAATCTTTTTGGTCAAAAAATCTTTTGTCAACTAATTTAACTTAGAACTAGATTCAAAAAAATCTGTCGTCTCACATATAACATTAATTTTTACTCGTTGTTTTTTTTAAAGCTGAAAATGATTACGAAACTTATTTTTATTTTAATACTTTAGGCTTTGAACAAAAAGAAAAGAGTTTTGGTGGGACCTAGATTTTTGACTAAACGAGATAAGTCGACAAATTTTAGCAGATAATTCTAAAATTAAAATTTATTTATTTTGATTAAAATATGGTAATTTCTCTTCGAATAAATAACTTTACATTCATTTTGAATGGTAAAAAAAAACTTTGGGAAAAGTGACATAACTCTTGATGCGATTATAAATATTAGATTTTTTAGCGAAATAAAAAACCTAATAAAAAATAATAAATTGAAAGCAATAGCAATGATCGGTGTAAGATAGTTAAAAATTTCTAAATTTAAAGCTAAAAATATTCTTTTCAAGTTAACAAAAATAGTTTTTGGCTGTTTACTAATTATTCAATTAATAAATGCCGAAAGACACGAGCCAAAACCTTTTGGAAGAATATCTGGCCAAAGCTTTTTACCAAATAAAGCAGTGAATACCAATTTGATAAACATTAAAGCTAATGTTAACCCTTTTACTTTTGGTGGTCCAAAGCATTTGATTCCTAAAATGCGCTATGGTCTTAGCTTTTGCAAAACATGCATTAATTTTGCTGATGAGGCCCTGAATACTTTACTCAACGCCATACTGAATATTGGTGTTGTTGGTGAGTGCTCAACTTTATGTCAATATGTAGCCGAAAAAGTTGGTAGCGAAGTAGCAGGCGTTGTATGTAATCTTCTCTGTGATTATGTTGGTATTAAAGAGTTCATTAGCATAATCGAAAAAGCTGACTTGGACCCTATTTGGTATTGTGAATTGCTAAAAGCTTGTCCTATCAATGACAATGGTGATGCTAAAATTACTGATTTCAGTGTTGTGCCATCTCAAGGACCCCAAGGAACTTTTACTATCAATCTAAGCTATGTAAGCAAAAATGGCACTGGAACTGGCGAATTATATATTGGGGTTCGAACTGTTGACAAAGTTCCAGTCGAAGACTCGTTCTTATTGGAGGCTTCAAACCCAGGTCAATACCAGGCTCAAATTAGACTAAATGCTGTTCCTGATCCTGATTGTGACCCAACTCAAGGTTTTTGTGAAAGATGGTTACCTGGAACATACGCTGTAGAGACAGGTAACAATTTAATATTTTAATACGATTTATTTTTTTAAATTGATTTTAATTTAGCTATTTGTAATGGTCAGTGTGGAAGTATTCATCCTCATAGTGCAATATATGACCAAGCAACTACTGAATTCACTATTGTTTAGATTGAAATGTACATATAAATAAAATCTATTTTTTTGCCTTTTATTAATAAATAAATTAGAATAAAATTAAGTTCAAAAGTCTGAGAATCTAATTAGAATTGAAAAATTCACTTGAACTAGTGCTTAAAATTTTACTCTTTTAGCAAAGCATGCCATGATTAATCATAAAAACATTAAAAGCAAAACTCAAAAATTTCATTCGTGATAAGTTTTATTTTATTAAGAATAAAACTTATTTGGATTACTCTTAGTATTTAATAGCTAGTCTAGTGATATTTATTAAAATCACATAGAGACTTAAGTATTTATATTCAAATACTAAATAAATATTAAAATCGACAGTATTATTGACCTTTAGGATACGAACTATGCATAGAGATTTTACTATTTTGATTTAACCGATTCAAACATCCTTTTGTGTTGATAAGCCATTTATTTTTATCATTTTTAGAACGGATCTAGACTAAAAATTTAATTTAATGAAATTTCGTGATGCAATCTCAGGCATTGAATTCTTAAATATAAAAATTATATATAATTTATTAAATGAATAAAGCGGAAATCGAGGAAAAGAAAGAAATCAAGAAATTTTTTTTGCATTAAATCAATTTTTGAATGAAAAATAAATTGAATACAAGAATTTTTTAAAATAAATTGAATCATATGCTTTTCGCTAAGTTTTTGCGTCAAATTTTATTCTAACTGAATGAATTTAATTAATTTTTTTAAATAGCCGAAAATCGTATCATTTGCGAAATTAATTAGAATTTGGTTCAAACTTTTCTTAAATTCAATACATATCGAATAACCAACTTAATTGTGAAATTTTAGTTTTAATTTTTCTTCTTTTTTCTTAAGTCTTGGAATATTTAAACATGCAAAGCATATAATAATTTTTTTTTTATTAATACTCAAAAGATCTTTTTCATTTTCTAGGCTTTTTATCTTTGGTATTGTTCATCGGGCTTTCAAAAATTTTATTTTATTTAAAGATATTCATTAAATTAACAGACTTAGAAAGTTTTAGGTGAATATGATTAATTTTTCATAAGATAAATGAGAAAAAAAAAAGTGTCAAACTGTCACCGACTTTTGTGTCTTAAAAAAATTAGTTAAATCTTATAAAAAAAATAAAATAGGTTAAAATAGAAGAAAATTTAAATTAGCTTTATTGAAAAAAAAGAGCTACAGGATACATATTCTTAAATATTTGATGGATTAAGAAAAAAAGAAGAAATAATAAGTTAGCAATTATACAGCGGATTCGAATATTCGAGATATCTTGATTCCATTTTGATTTTTTATATTTTTTAAAAAGTTTAATTGCAAATTAGTTTACTAATTAATAGCCATCAATTTTCAAACTGAGCTTTGAAAAAAATAAGTTCTTATTTTGATCTAATTAAATATTGTAAGAATTAAAATTGTCCAAAAAAAGACTATGCCCAGAAATAATACGAATTGAACAACGCCCAAGTAAGTGCTTCAAAGTTTGAAAAATTCACATGTAATTTTAAGTTTGTTTTTAAGAAAAATGAATTATGATAAGAATTTTTGAAGACCACAAATTAAAAAAATTAATTATTTTTTCTTCAATTTGTTGATTTATAAAATATTAGTTTTTTAAAAAAATAAATAATCTTTTCGGTAATGAAATTTTAATTTTCTAAATGAAGTCACAAGATAAATTCATTTACTTGAAAACTGCAAATATTTGAAAAATTTTTTTCTTAAAATTACATAAATCATTTTGTTGAGTTATCTAAAATTAAGGAAAATATTTGTATAAGTTAAAATTTCAAATAATGTTTTTTTAAAAGACAAATAAATCACTTAAAATCTCAAATTTTTAGTATTAGTTTATTAATAAAAATTATTTAATCTTTTAATTATAAGTTAATGAAAACAAAGAAAATGACAATGAAGAAGTAAATTTTTAATTTCTCTAAATAAATTTTTTCATATGAAACAAGAATATTTTAAGTAAAAAAGTGATAAAAAGCTTTTTGAATCCCTAAATTCTAAATAGAATATTTACATTAATTCAAAGTAAAAAGCTAATGAAGCTTATTTTTTTAAAAGCATCTTAATTTTAATTTTTTTTAAATTATAAAAATTTAAAAATAAAACTAACAATAGGCTTATTAAATCAATAGACGAGGCTTTTAATAAACTGTTGAAAATAACTATGAAAAACAATACTAATAAATAGGGCTTATATAGCCATAGAGTTTTCTTAAATTTTTTCTATCAATATACCCTGTATGTTTCAACTTAAAATTGATTATTGCTCATTTTTTTAAATTTTTTAACACATTTGTTAATTTATTAGAAGAAAATTTTGTTAAAAAAACAAACTTATATATTAAATAATTTAATTTACTATTAAGAGCCCAAAAAATATTTATAAATATTTTTCGATTACAAAATTTTTACTTATATCAAAAAAAAATTATAAGAGCTACCTTTTTCTTGACTTAAGTGCTCGATTTTTGAAATAATTTTCTATTTAAGTTATTTTAATATATTATTTTCGAGTGCAATCGAAACTTATAATTGTGAATTCAATTGATACCGTTTTTCCTTGTTCGATTATGCAATTTTATAATTCAAAAACACGACTTTGACACATGCAATAAATAAAATTTCACCAATGTTAAATTCTTAAATTAAGATACTTGCACCAGAGTCCTTTTTGCGCTAGAGTTTTTGTGAAAAAATTAAAAAAAATTTTTTTAATTATCTAATATATGTTGCACTACAAATTGAACAGAAAAGAAAAATAAAAAATGATATTTTAATGTTTGCTAAGTTTAATAATTTAGATTGTGGCCGACCTCGGATAATAAAATGCTCACTGGTCAAAAACTTTTTGCAATACTTTTAAACTTAAAGCTTGAAGTGAACAGCTTTAATGAACTAAATAACTTTTTACAGATGTATGGTCTTTTTACTTTTCAAAAAGAATTTTTTAAAAGATGCTAACTTTCTCTTACAAATGTCTTCTATATTGCAATTCTTTCCTTAATTTAAAAGAAAAATTAATTGATTTAAGGAGCAGCACTAACCTAATTGAACCGATAGTCATTTTTGAATATTTTTATTAAAGATTCAAGATAAATTTTCAACCTTTAAGAGTTCAATTTTCAATAGAATAAATTTAATTTATGTATATTTTGTTTTAAAATTTGAACTATTTTAGAAATAAATTAACTAATTAAGAATTAAATCAAAAAAAAAATTTTTCAATTTTGTATTTTTTTTAATAAAAAATAATATCTTTAGCAATGATTTTAATAAATGAGGTGTTAATCCGTCTCTTGAGGTATGGAAACTAACCTGTTGATTAACCTTGAAACTTAAAAAAAAACTCGAACTTGTTAAACCAAGAATCCAAAAATTATTTCTAAATTAAATGAGTAAATAAAAAAATTTGATTCATTATTTAGACAAGAGATAGATTATTATAAAAACTCAAATTCATACCTGGTAAACATTAACAAATCTTCATTTAATTGTTATTTGAATAATAAGAAATAATTTGACCTGGCTTTTTTATATACGAATTTTTTAATATAACTTTTATTTTTAAATTAGGCTTAAAATAGAATATTTTTTCTACTTTATTTTTAACAATCTGTTATATAGCATTTTTTTATGGAATGGGGACAAAAATGAAGGCACAAAGCCACTCGGAACAGTCCTGGGAGTAAAAGTCTCAAATTTATTTTATTAACACTCAAAAACCGGAGGGGTCTTTTGAACCCCTTTTGTAACTTCCTTTATTTGTTTTTTATTCAATAAAATTAATCATTATTTTATAATTTTATTTTCAATCATATCTTAAATAAAAAATATTATAAAATTATTTAATTTTTTTTA
>PJRA01000313.1:2267384-2306234 GCA_016987375.1 Brachionus koreanus | reverse complement strand
TTAAAAAAGATTTAAATAAAATGGTCAAAAAAGTCATCCGGTTTTTGAGTGTTAAATAAATAAAAAAAAAGTTTATTTGATGTTTCTAAAAGAGGAAAAAATGACTAAAAATGTTATCTATTCAAAGAGATAGTAAGTCATTTTTTATAAGCTGTTTGCTGATGACAGCAAATTGATTAATGTCATTATGAATACTAGTGATCAAAGGTTTATTCAAGATGACTTTGGCAAGATAGTTGAGTTGTCGAAGTGCAGGAGTATGAAGTTCAATTAGCCTAAATGTATAGTAATGTATATCGGAAACTCAAAGATTGCCCGGCAAGAAATCTCAATGTTAAACGCGAATGATATCAGAGTTGAAATAGTCGAGACTTCTAATGATGAACAACAAAATCAAATGGAGTGACTGCGTTAATAAAGCTAACAAAATGCATTGTGTATTCGGATGCTCAATAATTTTTGCAACTTGACAAAACATATGTTAGACCCTCATCATCATGGTCAACTACTTCAGGACCATCTTCAATATAAAAGTTTTTTGTCTTCCTGTTTTGTCGTTTTAAATTAACTAAATTGACCGTCGAATATAAACTATTATTATTATCATTAAAGGCATAAAAAGCAAATTGCTAAAAGGGATATATTTAAAAATTTGATTAGTTTCAAAATTTTATTTTACAAATTAGAGTTGGCAAAATTATTTAGGTAAAAAAGTAAAAATAAAATATATACAATAAAGGCAAAAACGAAGCTATTAATTGCAACAATTTTTTCATACAACAAAATTAATTTAGTTTAAATTTCGGTTCATTTTCATAAAATTTATAAATTAGGAAAAAAATTCACTGAGTTTAATCTTTTTACTATGAAATCCAATGTTGAGCTCAGAAAAATATCTTCGAGGTAACAAAACCAGATAATACTGTTAGAAAGTGGATATTTTTTGTCGTTGAACTGAACAGCTGAGACGAAGATGACATTAGTAAAAATAACTCATTCGGATCTTCATAATCAAGTCTATTGATACCATTTAGAGAAACGTCATGCCTATCTTCAACTCTAAATTGAATACTTTTTATAGGTCCCAATCGACCATCATTTCCTATTGTCTGTATTCTGAATAAATAGTCGATTTCTGGCAAAATGTCTCTGACAACAAAATTTTGTTGATCTCTCTTTACAATGGCACCTATGGTTCCAAAAAAACCATTGTCAATCAACGCTTGACCGTGACGTGGATTCACACTTATTTGATAAGCCTGAAAAGAGTTTCGGTTAAAAATGAGCGGCATGCTCCACATGAATTCCAATGAATAGGTGTTTGAATTTAATGATTTGTCGACTATTTTATATTCAATGTCATCAACTACTGGCAATCTTAGAAATGAATTTTTAATTGCATATTCATTAGTTGAATATTCAGAAGTTGTGCTTGTTGTTGTGGTCGATGTAGTAGTTTTGGTAGAAACTGTCGAAAACAAAAGATTGTATACAAGATTTGAATTGGTGTCTTTTGTCCCTGAATTTACATTTAAATTGCCACTGAGAAGATCAGAGTATTTTTCGTAACAACGGGGCTGAACACGTCCACTAACTTCAATTTTAGAACAAGATGGCACTTTGAATTGGGCAGAGACAATTTGAGGACTAATTTTGGCTTCGCCGATTCTAGTTTGACCCAGTCGCACATTCACCACATAGTCGCAGTCAAATTTTAATTCGTATACATCAAAATGTTGATAAACAGTTGAAGCTGTTATTGGATTAGGCAGTGATTGATCATAGCCAAAGCATTTGATGGCAAACCAAGTTAGAGAAAAAAGTGTTTGTTGATTCTGAATGGACACACTGTTCGTATAGTCAATGCTCCATGACACTTTGGCTTTAGCTAGACCGTTTAGATAATAAGGAGTTTGTACAGTTAGATTGTAAATCAATGGCGAATCCATTTTTTGAATGGCAACACTAGATTCTTTTGATTTTAATATTTTATTTTCAAAATCTTCATCTTCAAATTCGTCAATTCTAGATGACACTAGACTTGATGATATGGGCAATATGCTTATTCGACCAGTGTCCAGTCTGGTTTTAAATGGTTTGCTCGTTAAAATTTTTGCTTCGTGTTTGGTCAGGGCTCGTATTTCCAAGCGGTATTTGGAATTTTTCATCAATCCTTTCAATGTATGTCGATTCATTTGATTGGCACTGACCAATTCGCTTCCGATCGGAACCGTCGGGTCTATTAGTTCATTTTCTTCTCCCGATTCGTTGTCGTCATTTAAGATTTCTTCATGATCGTTTTCGTTTAAATACCAAGACAATTTGTAGTTTTCAATTGGCAGATCAGATCGTTTAGGAGGCAACCAAGAAATGTCAACATCGACAGTAAACGTGTCCTGGCTCAAATAGACTTGACTAATGGTTAAATTTTGAGGCCTGGTTGGAGGTTTGGGTGGTGACGAGAGTATAAAAAGATCGGTTGGCTTCGAATAGCCGAAAGATCCCGATTTTGATATCGCAGCAACTCGAAATTTGTACCATCGTCCTCTGTTTATACTTCTTATTATGACCGAGTTTGTATTTGTCGTGTGAGTTAGATAACCCCATTTGGTCATCTCTGGTTCGGACTCCGGCGAATCTATTGACCATTTACCTTCGACAACAAATAAAATCGGCTGATTTCTGTCATATACTGACTCCCAGCTTAATATTACAGTTTTTCCCTTTTTTCGCTCGGTAATTGTCAAATTGACTGGAATTGACGGAATATTAAAGTTGGATATCAGTGGCTTTTGACATATTTTTCCTTGCTGTGGACACATTGGATTAATCAAACAGCATTTTTGAATACCGCCACAGTCAGAATCTTTAGTACAACTTGTAACAATTGGACCAGAACGGTCTGAGTCGATGTTTTTCTCCTCGGCTAAATACGCAATTTGACTTTTCCTAGACGAGCAATCAAGATGAGGCTTTAGTACTGGGCATTGCCCGTTTTTAGACTCGCTCAAATCGCTTAGTAAATTGCACGAGTCGACACACATTGCATTGTTATTCTTTAATTTCAAATAATTAATTTTTTTGTTTTTAAAATCACGTTTAAAATTTAAATTGCAAGCTACAGTCGTAGAGTGTAGGCTACAATTGTAGAGTGTAGGCTACAATTGTAGAGTGTAGGCTACAATTGTAGAGTGTAGGCTACAATTTTTTTTAATTTTTAAAAAAGTTTTAAAACATTCTTACCTTACACAGACTTTTGCAGTTTGAAAGTAAATTAGTTGGTATTTCACAAGGCAGCGTACACTTTTAAGACAATTTTATTAAATGTTTTAATTTATAAATAAAATAATAATTTTACTTGAATGCAATTGTCGTTCTTTGTGCAAAGATCCATTATTTTGTTCCATCTGAAACGAATAATGTGGTCGGAATTGTTGCTAAATCGTTTGTTATGCATTTGTCTTAGTAGAATTTTTCGATATGTAGTAGAACGAATGCGCCTTTCATTGAGTCTCCATGGAATTAAAGACAAACAACGAGCTTTGCATTGAGACGATATCAACGAGTCAAACGAAGAGGACGACTCGACAAAATAGATAAAAATTGATATGATGAAAAAGATGTGTAATTGTTGCATTGTTATTTAGTCGTAAATTGTTCACAAACTTTTATTCATTTTACTTTAATCTAAAATATAGAAACGAATGTGATAAAGTTAATTTTTGTCAAATTAAAGTTTGCTCAAGTAGTTTAATGTTTAAATAGTAAATATTTAAATGAAATGAAATGAACGGACGCGGCTCGTCTCTCATAACAAGTGTCGAAGCGGTGTCCTTTTTTATTATTCTAAAAATCAATTGAGACCAAATTTTGAATAAATTTCATTTTTAATCACAGAATTATTTGTCAACTAAATGCGAAAATTTAACTCTACTCGCTAGTGTTTAAATGAATGAATAAATAAATGCTCAACTTGCATAACTCGGAAATGAGAGCAAAAGTTTATAGATGTTTGTCATTCACCGGCCTAAAAGTGAATAATTGAGCATTTATGAATTTTAAATTTCATAACTGTTTGTTTTGTTAATTTCAAGTGTTCTCTCTCTCAAAAATACTTGAGCTATCTTTTTGATTCCTAGCGCTGTCTAATTAAAGTACGAACAATTAATTTTTCTCTTTTGTTCTAAACAAAACTCAATCCTATAATAAGCTCTGATTATTCTCAGCATTGATCTCAATAATTACCGTTGGATTAAATTGACCATACCTATGATCTTTTGAACCCAACCGTAATCTTCACTTAAAAACTCTCCTCATATAAATTGAACAAATTCTTGGAGACAACGGACAAATCAATTTTTCCTAAAAACTGGACATTTATCTTCAACTTCCCCCAACAGAAAACATAAAAACAACACTGCTAATTATTGCATATAAGCACAATGGAAGGAAAAAGGTCGAGCTTTGATCGCATGGTCAACAGTTTGCATTCACTTGGCCAGTTGGCACAATCATAAAACTACTTACTCAGTGAGTCAGGAGACAACGAACTTAACGCACTTAATCAAAAATGATAAATTAAAAACAAAACTAGTTTGGTTCTAATATTCCTAACCAAATTTCAACCAACTTAACTTTAAATCCCAATAAATTAATTTAAGATGACTGTGCCATTTCTTACACTAATGTGGCTTATAAAAATCACGCACTGAAACGGATTCTGCTCATTTAAATAGGTAAAGTCATGATTAAAGATATGACCAAGATCATGATTGATTATGCTAATATTCGTTTAACAAACGTAAAATAAACACACTTCAATTGGCTTGGTTGTTGACCAGATTTCCTTATCTTTTATAATCGGCATAGAATAAAAGCCGCCAAGCGGTTAATAATTGTTTTTCTAAACGACATTTTTAATTACATCACACTTGACAAATAAACTTAATCATTTTAGTCAAACCAAACGTTTAAATATTTAAGATATAAATCTAAATCTAGTCGGTACAAAAACTAAAATCTACGATCAGATATATTTACGATAAACAATTGAATTCAGTGTGTTAAGTGTTTATTGGAACGTTTCAAATGAACCGATAAATGTTTGTATATGGCAATGTGCTCTGGTCTGACGCTTGATTTATTGCTTATGAATTATAGCACTAACAACCCCATTGTCTTATGCAATTTTCCATAAAACAGTTCTCAAACGCAGAAGCTCGCACGGGACTGAACGGTTTTTAATAATATGCGCATGAACAGTTCATTCACGGCTTCTTTTATCTAACTGCATGCTCATATATTTGTTTATCTTTTTAATTAAAAACCAAATCTTTAAATTCTGCTCAACAACGGAACAAATTTTGACTTTTAATTAAGCGCTGTTTTTAAATCTGTTGCTAATTTAATAACGGGCCATGCGCTAAAAACCTTGTAAAAACAATGTACAGTTGAAACTGATTTGTGAATGTGTATGTATGTGTGAGAGAGTGTTTGTCACAATTTTTGTGCATCCCAAGGCTAAAATTAAAAATCGATTTTATACATTAGACTAAATATTTTGCTAACACCTCCAGAAATGAGAACTATTTTAACAGAAAAATCCGATCACAATAAATAAAAAAGAATTTTAATTATTTGCTTATCAATCAATTGATTTTAAAATTTTATAGTGTCACATTTAAATCGCTTTAGAGATTTGTTCAAATCAGCATTCCATTCATTCGTTTTTATATATCGAACTAAAAAATATATGATTCTAGCGTAAACAATGAGCGTTTTTTATGTAAATTTTGACTTTCGTTTGTGTCGACCTTTATTGCCTATTGAGGTCATAAATCGCTATTTGATACGGTAAATGATTTTTTTATGAGCAAACAAACAAAAAAATAAACAAAAAACTCACAAAAATTTCAAAACTATTCACAACTACTTGCCAAATAAGGCCCATCATTTATTCTTATCATTGTTCTCATAACATTGCCTATATAAGTAAATTTTTATTGCCCTAGTCCAAGATAACTGATTCTAAAATATTCATAGATTTTAATTAACGATAACTAAATGCAACAATAAACTAATTACTATCGATTAAAATCAACTTATCAATGCTTTCTAATCAGCTTTATTTGTTTTTACAAGACAAATATAAATGTCTATGTTTATATTCATACCTGATAAGCTTTTAATAAATAAATTATACAAAATTTTATCTATGCTGCTCAATCGATTCACATTCTTCCATTATCTGTCTTATCTTATCTGTGTCTCTTGCTGAATATCTTCACCATTACATCACCCAGTCAACCATTCATTATGATAAACAATAGATATTAGAAATTTAAAAGACCAATTTAGTTAAAACAGGTGTACAATCATTTATAGATGATTAAAACTAAATTTTTAACTTAAAATAAAATGTTCAGCATTAGTACTTTGCTTTAATTAACAGATAGAGAATAGAAATTTTACAAAATAAGAAATAATTTTAAATTAAGGGCTGTCAAGAATGAGTAAATTGCTTTTTATCACAGAATATGTTTTTAATAAAAATTCTTAATTAAAAAGTCGCTGTTCCAAAGCGATTTCTGAAAATTCCTACTAAAAACAGTGACAAATTAAATCCAAATTCAAAACATTGATTTATCTCAAGATTCCTGTGAGACAAAAGCCAAAAATTCTATTCTATTCGAAATAAAAATACTCTCCAACAAAAACAATCATTTTTATATCATACATGTTTGGCTTAATGTGTAAATGTTTATTTAAAAAAAAATATATATATAATTAAAAATTTGTTATTGAAAACATATAAGAGCTTAGCTAGTTTAAATCTGTAAAAATAACAAATTATTAAGCTGGAGTACTTAATACTTGATTCAGATGACTGGCCTCGAACCCTTATCTGAGCAACAAAAACACCCTAGGCATATTTTAATTGAGTAATTTAAGAAGCCATTTCTAATTTTACACTAAATTGACTTGCCAATACTAATTAGTCACCAACGTATTTTCCCAGACCTGTAATTTAAATTAACTTTAGTTTCATAGATGTACCTGTAGCGCAATAAAATTTATAGTCTCTTTGACATTTTTGCTTTGCTCTTTAAGCCGCTGATAAAATGTCGAGTCATTAGAATTTTATCTACGGTTAGAAATGAACAAAAAAAAACAAAAAAAATTAAACGCCCACAAAACTAAAAAGCACTTTATTCTGTTTATGAAACAAAAAAATAAAAAAAAAACTTATTTTACATTAAACAGGCATTGTTATCGTTTTTGTTCTTAATTGAAATATAAATCAATCATTGATTGTTTTTGATTGATTATTGATATAAAGTCTTATCTTGGCCTAAATGTCCTTTTTATTGTCATAAACACTAAAATAGCAATCTATGGTTATGATAAAGATAAATACTTGAAAATTTGAAATTTATGATCATTTTATTGCTTGAGAGATGTGAGTGTATGCTTTATTTCCGATGTTAAGTGGGTCTGTATCTTGTTTTTCGTTTATATTGATCTTTTAAAATCAATTCATCGATCAAGTGCTTAAGATTTGAGCACTTGAGTACTAGTTTAAAGGCTTTAAATTGGAAAAAAAAATTGATAAAAACACTTGAAGAGGCCAAAAGTGATAAGAGACAAATTTTTGGTCATGGCTAATTTTTGAAGAGCGATTTAAAGATGTGTAAGGTTTCTTAGCTTGATTTAAACAATTCTGACCGGAATATTTTCAGGAGGCCTTTTAGTGTCAATCTTCAGCAATCAAAATCTTTTTTCACCAAATATTAAGATTTTATTTAAATAAACATTTAATGTAAATATTTATAAGGTCTTGAGTATTGGCAATGAATTTTTTCCAGCTTGCTCAACTCAATGAATCGAATCTTTATTAATCGTTGATTGCTCTAATAGTAAATAAACAAATAAAAAAAAGAAGAATGCATTGTAAATTCCTTCAATTAACTGTATGCATGTATGCATTAGAGCAGTACTTCGGTAAATTAGTTAAACAAACAATGAACGGTTTGAAATACTTTAAATTCATTACTAGTATAAATATTTATTTATTTTAACTTTGCTCAAATAGAATATCCGGTCTTTTTTCACTTCCCTTATATGACATAAAAAAATTTTTTTTCTCAATTTTCACATTATAAAGTTTATCTTTTTTTGTTGATTAACACCTACTGCTCAAAATAATAAAGATTCTAATCTTATCTTTGATTGTTAAAATGCATTTAACAACTTTATATGGGCAGAACATGCGATTTTGAGTTCAAATCGAATGTTAACGCATGAATGAAACAACTCAATAAGCATCAGCAACAGATTTTCTAAGTTTCTACCTGATTGATCATATTTGTTTTCATTCTATAACGTGTGTATTTCATTATCAGTCGAGTTGTACTAATTGAGTTGAATTTCTGCGATTGACCAAAACCTAAAATTGGCTATGCTTGATTTGCTCCTCCGAGTCTAGTTATTCGATCGCTTATTTATCAAGTATTGAAATTAATTAAATTGGTTGAATTGTTTCATGAATATTTTTAATTAGAAATCGTGATTTACAAGACTCGTCACAGATACTTTGACCAAGATATTTTCTTAACTTTCAAAAATTGCCATGAATAATTTTCCTTGATCCTCTGGCGCACTCAAGCATATAAAATAAGCTTCAAAACTAGTTTATTTTGAACTCGAAAATTGGTCTCCTTATAAATCTAGAAGAAAATAAATATTTAATAAGAAGAACATGTTTTTCATTTCAAATTTAGCTCACAGTCTGAACTAGACTTGAAAGCACGAAAAAATGTTTTAGTTGTGCGTCTACTAAATTCCATCTGCTCAAATAGCCATGCTTCTCTAGTACCTTTTTAACTAAAAAAACAATTGCTTATCTTTTTTATAGGAAAAAAAATTCCCAGAAACTAAAAATATCGAATAAATCTTATTCTTCAATTCTCATATTTTTAGAAATAAATAACAAAAATGGTTTATTTTTTTTCTAATATCATTATCGTCCTAAAAATTTGAATCTGCTAATCGACTCCTACGATTTTGAATAATACTCAACACGACTCTGACTTGTTTGTAATAAAGTGGTCATTCAATACTCTTAAGTGATTTGATACTCTTATTATATAATAAGCAATAAATTACATTTTTATCAAAAACGATAAGCAAAAAACTTTCATATAATATCCAAATTTAATAAAAAATATAGAAATATTTTACCTGTTTTTTTTTATTTATTTATTTTATAAGCATCAATGAATCTAAAAATAAAAATTCAATAGACACTCAAAAATATAATTTGATTTAAGTTATAAACTAGTTAAAGATAATAATTATCAATAAATTTTTATTAAATTGGAGTCTAAGTTTTTTATCATTTATGCTTTTTTTTAAATCAATTTTCATAAATTGTACCTCAAATAACAAGAAAATATTTTCAATTATAAATGTGTTCTAAAGACCTTAATTGTCAAATAAAAGTTTTTCATTTGTTCATCTAATTTTGTTTAACTTTTAGATAAATATTTTAGTGAGATTATTCTAAATTATGAAATCTCACAATCAATAAACTTTGTCTAAAAGTTAAATCTTTTCAGTATTTATGAGTTTGAATTTTTTTCTAATAATTTTCGGTTGATTTAAAGGTTTCGAAAAGAACTTAATGCTTTAATAAAAAAATATATTCTTCACTTAGAAATAAACCTGGAAAGCAAATAAACCTAAACGAAAGAAAAAACTATAAAAAATTATATAAACCGATTAGAAAATTTAAATGTAAATAAACACCTAAATTTAAATCCTCAAATTAATTAAGTTTAAATTCATATCTAGAAAAAAAAAATTAATTTAATAAATTTAAAAAAAAATGGCTAAAATTTTCAAAAAATTAAAGTTATCTAAGTTTTTAGATAAAAAAAACAATGATAATTTTTTATCAGAAACAAAAAAAAAATATTTTTTTGGATAACTATATATTAAAGGCCGTCAAATTAGATTGGAATATCTAATTAGGACTTGATATGAACGATTGAACATTTAATTTGATATCTTAAATAAAAGAATATATGCGCATATTTCATGCTTATTTTCCCGAAGGTGTATTTCACTCACGAAATAAAGGCTTTGAAATTTGCAATTTCTCTTTAACTTTTGAATTGACTTAAACAAAATATAAAAATAAAACAATTTTTTTCTTTTTGTTGACAAAAACCAACACTCTTGATTAGATACAGTCAATCAAAAAATTTAATTTAAAAAACCAACAAAACTTATCGCAATTTTAATTTAGATTATTTTAATAATTATTTAAAATTTCAAGATAAGAGCCTTTTATTTTCGGACACAGACAATCTTAAGGTAGACCCTTATTTTTTGAGTACAAACGGCGACAATATTTCTACAAGATATTATTCTAAACAATAAAAGCCATTACAATATTAGAAAATTTTAAATTGGTTCCGTTCATTATATTAATGAATTTGACGTCGCAAAAAAAACATTTTAAGAGAAATCAATAAAAAAGAGACCATTTGAAATAGAACAACAAGAGTCTCAAGCCATCTAATTTAGACAAGCATCCGTGCTTTTTTTCCTAGAACTCATGTCGAGCTAAAAATTGATTTTATCCACCTACTGAAACATGACGGCACTTTCTCACAAATAAGCGGACTCGGTGCTATACCTTGCTCGGAAAATTAATCAAGGAATCATACCATTGCTTAGCAAATCTATTATCCTAATAATAAACTAAAAATTAATTACTTTTCATGACTAAATATTATTGCGTAACTAATTACTAGAATCGGCACAGTTTGCTCGAGAGATTTTAATTCTAGGAAATAATTTAAACCAAGGACTTAGTGTAGAAAAACAATCAATTTTGCCTAATCCGCTCTCAAGTGCCGTATGGTCAATTATTATAAATAATCTCTAGTTTTTGGCTATTTGTAAATAAAATTTATCTCAATCTGACTAATGCCGGAAAATTTGTTTTTCTAAAGATTTATTTTCTAGATAAGCTCATAACTGATGGACTTATCGAAACGCCATTAGCAATTGAATACAATCGAGCTTTAAAATTGAATTTAAATCATATTCCTAAATGATTTTTAATCTTTCGCTAGGCCACTTATGTTGTACAGTAATAAAACTTAAATTAAACTTAACTGCCTTATAAAGCTATCAACACTCGATTAATATTGATTAATAATTTGATTCTAATAAAAAACTTTATCTAAATTGCATAAACAAATTTTTAGACATTGGTACTCAAAGCACAACTTAATTACGCTACCTGATTATACTGAAAATTAATCTCTGGAGCTTATCATTTATTGTAAAGCAATAAATCCCTTGGTTGTATACAACCCATAAAAACCGAATCTTTCTCTCTTTTTTTCTCTGACGAGACCAATTTAATTCAATTATAACCCAAAACCAACACTAAAAAATTATTTATTTTTAGAGCTTTTTTTTTTTGTTTTAATTTTTGATCGGCTCATATTTAAAGATTAGCCCTGAAAAACCTTAAAATTTAAAGCCATAAAATGAACTGTTTTAGAGCAGGTTCTCTTAGCAACTTTAAATATATACATATATATATATATATTCCAATAAAGTCAATATTTATTTATATATAAAAAAAAATTTTTTAATAAAATTTTTAGTTTATTTTTCTCGCTGAATTATAAAGGTCTCACTGTATTTATTTTTTTATCCAAAAAATGATCTTGAATTCGTTTAAATTTTGCCAACTTAATATCGATTTTTGATTTTGCATTTCCTTTTAATAAATATTCAAGAAAATATTCTCTGGCTTCATTCAATAGACTATCTATTGACTCTCATTTCTAATATCTACACCTATCTAGAATTTTTTCAAAATAACAAATTTGAACAATTTTGTATGCTAAAATAAAAAACATATACAATTTAAAATTAAATATTTCCTTCTTATTTGAAACCACCACCTTAGGTCAACTGGGCTTTGAAAAGAGACCGAGTGATTGCTAAATAGAAAAAATTGAAAAAAAACTGATCTATTGACATAATTAAATATTGTAAAAATCTACCCTTATTTTGTTTCTTTTTTCAAAATGTTTGCTCATCTAAATTTCTATCGAGAAAAACAAGTTCGCTTTATCAATTAGAAAACAAAACCCAATCTGAGCTCTAGTCTAGAAATTTACTTCGTTGTAAATAATAAAAATAATATCTAGCTTTATTAAATCTGGAATGAGCCATTTGATGACCCGTTTCATAAGATTGCAATTTTTCTATTATTAAAATGAATATTTGTTCTAAATAAAATGTAAAATTTAAATATTTGAATATTGATTTCAGAATTTTAATTGAAAAAAAACTTAATTAAAACGGCAGCATCAAATTTTCAGCCTAGTTTTAATCAATTTTGTATAACATTGAGCCTATTTGCTATGACCAGTTTTTGACTCAGTAAAAAGAATCGATTTCAATAATTGAGTTGTCATGATATCTTGTTCAGTAAATAGAATTTCTGTCACATAATTATTACTAATTTTATATATAAATAACGCAAAATTTTGAAATTAAACATTGTTGAATGGACTAGTTGGTTGATTTGACTTTAATTAGATTGATATGGGACACGAATATAAAAAGGCTTAGGCTAAAAATAAAACAAAAGAAAAATATAAAAAGCGTAACTTATAGATAATATTTCAAGTGAATATCACGAAAATGAATTAATTATTTTAGTCGAGCTAATTATTGAGATGACGGATTTGGTAATACTTTTGGTATCGTGAGTGAATAAAAGTACGAGCAAAAGAGCAATTAGGAATATTGCAAATTTGGTCATGGGATTATATCACTTAAATAGAAACATAAACTCTTATAATTGTAGGAATGTAATCTTAGTTGATGAATTCTCTAATATACTCTTTAGATGAAAGCTTTAATATCTGTAAGCTAAGTGCAGAAATTTTGATTAAATTTTGGATTATTTAATATTTAGATTTTGCTAAAATATTGTAATATCTTGTACCATTAGGGCCTCGACTAAGTAAAGAAATTAATTTCCAAGACCGGATCTAAACAATGAACAAAATTTTAAATAGAATAGAATATAAATTTGCTATAATAAAAGAAAGAAAAACGCTTAAAACAGATCGATGAAAGGTATTATTTAAAGCGTTGAGAAAACTATTGGTAAATTAAGCACAGTGTTCAGCGATCTTATATAACCAGTGTGTCTGGATATGATTTTAAATAGTTAAAAATTATTGGAAATTAAGATTTCTTTTAAATAAATATTATCTAAATATTTTAGACAACAGAAATTCAATTTCAAGTTAGTTTGAAATTGAAATTTGTTTACTCGGCTTCAACAAAAGCCAGATTGTCCGAGCTATTCAGCTATAAATAAAACGAATATTAATTATAGAGGTTTCTAGTAGATCGCTCTTAAGCGATTCGAGCTCGAATTGCTGATCGAGGCTCAACACTCCAATAAATTAATGGTTGTAGATACAAGCTTTTGACTAATAAAATTTTAAAAAATATTTTATTGTCTTAAGTACACTTTTAAAAAGTCAAAAATAAACTCCATTAAATAGAAAAAAAATAAAATCTTAAGTTAGGAGTAATTTGAAGTTTTGTCATAATATTTGAATTTAAAAAAAAATTAGATTTTGTCGAATTCAAGTCAAGAATAGATCCTTAAGACCTAATTTTTAATATTTTCTATAATCTGGTCTTGAATGAATTTAAATTTTTTGCTTATTTTAAATCGTTTATTTATCTAATAAACACATTTAAAATTCTTTATTCTTAATCTTCAAACAAGACCAGCTCTGGAATTATTTCAAAATTAGCTTTGAAAATAAATCAAATTAGTCCGATAAACCTTTTTTCTCTTTTTCTATCTTTTATTCGTTGTATAATTTCAATTTGATTGATTGCAAAGTTAAAATTCTTATAACCAAAGATAAAAATATTTGGATCTAGACCCCATAGACAATTTTATCTATCCTCTAACAGACAACAATTCTAAATTAAACGCAGACTAAAAAAAAACTAGAACAGCAACAATGTTTTTAAAGACTAGCCATGGATTTGATCTTGTTTTTCGAATGAAATTTTATCAAAAACACTACTTAAAACATATTATCTCTCCAGCTCGCTCAAATAATTAGCTAGTTAGATCACTTTTATAATATAAACTTCGGTTACATTTTTCTTAAATCAATCTTCGCATTTTTTCAATCGAATAATTTCAGTCAAAAGAACGCAATTTAGTTTGATCATTTTAAATTAATAAGATGCTAATCAATTGAATATTTAATTTTTCTCTTTATAATATAATTTAAATATTTAATTTTAAACCAAGCAATTTTTTATTAAAAAAACAAATGTAAAATCTTTACTTATTTTTAATTAAAAATTAATTAAAAAAATTATTTTGGAATTTTTTTAGATATGCCTTAAGAACTGTATACCTAAAGAACTTGAATTGTTCACAATTTTTTTAAAATTATTTGAATATTGGCCATTTGAGCGGCAAAAATTCAAATAAACCCAGCTGAAAATTTTGATTCTCTTGAATAGCAAAAAAAACAATAATCTGTTTTTTTTCTAAATGTGTTTTTAACAAAATAATTTGAAAAAAAAATCCCTCAAAATTACTTTATCACTACAACAAACTAGTAGTTTTATTTATTTATGAAATATGTTTAGATTTAAGAAACTAATTTTTTTATCAAAATTTTTCCAATTTAACTGATCGAATGAAAAAAATTTTTAATCAATATTATTTGATTGAGTGATCGACCACATAAATGTTTTTTCTAAATTTACTCATCAGAAATTTTTCATTTAAAAATCAACCTTTTACTAATAAGCGATTTTTTTTAAACCAAATCAACTGTTTCTTTTTTATTTTTAATCAAATAAAAATACCTTGGATTTTTCTAAAAATATGTTCAATCAAGTCCATTTGATTATTGACATTTAAATATTGATTTTTAAACCATGAACAGCTTCTTAATTATTGACCAGCTTTAAATTTTACTTACAAATTTGGAATTGACTATATTGATTAGCAATAGAATGAAAAATAAATAAATTTCGTTTCGAAGCGCTCTATTTACCTTGAAATTTGTTTTAATTTTCAGACTTGATTTTTATTTATATTTCAAAATTGTGGATTATCTGGTTAGAACTAAATTGGATTGTTCACTCGAACGGAACATGTTTACTTGACATTATACTAATCGCTTGTTATTCCAGTGCCGACGATCGAATAAACATAGTCATTCGCTTGTAAATATTAAGTTTTCTCGAAATAATCTGCGTATATCTTACTTTTCCATTGAATAGAAGTGAAAACAGCCGAGGGATTTATTTGACACAAATTCGATTTGTGTAAATAATTAATTCAATGTCCAAAACATAAGTCCCGTTATCATTCGATTGAATTTAGACTAGAAACCGTTTGGGCATGAATAAAACTCTTGAAAGCAAGCCAAACGAGCCTAATAGAGACTCTAAGATTAGCATAACTAAGACCGAACAGAATACAAAATTGATCCCATAATTAAGTTTAAATGGAATGCAAAATTCTCGAAAGTGGTCAATTTCTTCTCAATTAGTATAAAGAAAATATAATTAATATACTTATGGGATACGAAAATAGATTAAAATACAAATGAGCACTTGAAACTTATTTGAATATGAATTAGATACTCTCGATTTTTCAGAATTTTTCTTCGAGATTTTGAGAATATGGTCGATCTAGAGCCAAATTTGTTTCAAAAACATTTGTCAAAATAGCGCCGTAGAGCTCAAAATTAAAAAATATCTCAATCCTTTTTTCGGTCCTAGGAAAATAATTAATCAAATTTCAAAAATTAGCAATTAAGCAGAAATACCACTGAAAGTTATTTATGATCTTCTTACAAAAAAAAACTCTCTTAAAACTGATTGAGTAAAAACTTATAATAAACACTATATTATCCTTTTCTAATCTTTGGAAACAATTTAGCTAAATTATTATGCAATCGATAAGATCAATTTTCTCAGTCAATATTTTTGTATTGTAAATTAAATTATCTTGAAAAAATAAAGAATTAATTTTTAAATTGAGTCATTGAATAAAATATTTCACAGAATGAGCTTGCATTTTTATAACTTTATCTTTTTAGATTTTAAATTAAAAAAGCTTTTTTTGTTATTTCCTAGAACGTGTCTATCAAGCTAATCATACAAACTTGAAATACTTGTTGTAGATTGAAGAGATTTTTTTGATTAAAGAAAAAATAAATTAACTAAATTAAATTTCTTAAGTGCTCTATGAAAACAAGACATAAATGAAATATATATCTATTAGACCACAAACTGAGAAATGGAACTAGAAAAATCAAGTGTATTTTTATTCTCTATCCACAACAACAACAACAACAAAATTCTAAATAAAATTAAAATTCAATTTTTCATTGATCGACTAACACAAATTTCAATTGAAAAACAGGACAACTCAAAACATTTCTAGTCTATTGTGATTCAAATTTGAAATTAATTAGAACTTGTTTTTAAAATAAGTGAACTTGAGCTTATTGTAAGGAATCTGCATTCAACGAATTCAAACAAGGTCAATTAAATATTTGATTGATAAAGCCTTGCATTAAATTGTCGCTCAGAAATGGGCGACTATTTTTAACTGGACTTAAATAAAAAAAAATAATAAAAAAGAAATTTAATTTTCTGTTAGGATAAGTTCAACCTTGGTTTTTATATAAAACAGAGAGGCCACAAAGGCTTCATAAATCAAATTTAGAAATAAATTTCAAAACCTTTGAAATACAAATATTTTGGCTTGAAATAAAACAGGCCATTTCCATCTCTGGCAAAATTACTTACGTTTTGATGCTTTCGGAGAAAAATAAAACATAAAAAAAAAGAATAGAATTTGTAATAAATTTGATTAATAACGCGTTAGTGCACTCTTTTAAACTGTAAACGCTAACTCTTTATATTTGTATGTATTCTTTTTCAATTTTCAAAAAGCGTTTTAACCGGACCGCGATATTTCAAATAAATAAAATAATTAATTTGTAATTGCACTCTTTATTGCTTATGTGTCTTAATGCACTTATTTATTCATGCACCCAGTTATTTGAATACAAATTTGATAAAGTAAAATATTTTTTGAATGGAATTTTTTTTTCATATTCTAAGCACAATTTTCCGACAAAATTAGACTTATAGTACCATTTCGATCGATATCTATCATTTAATGATTTATTAATTCAACAGCTATACTTTGTATTGATTGGAATTTTAGCTAGCTAGCAATCGGAAGAAAACATTTTTAAAATATTCTTTTACGGATACCAGAAAATCTTAATATTAATTGCCTCAAGTACAAATTGGTCTTTTTTGGGCTTAATTTTTATTGTTTTTAGGCCTAAAATCAATATCATTAATCACAAATTAAATGTCCACTACTACGTAGTCTAATCAATCAAAAGTCGTCCCAAAGTTGTTCAAAACTGCTTCCTGTCATTTTTAAAAATAAGCTTAGATTATAATTAGCCAGACTTGTAATCCGCGTTTTTCCTGTTGCCATCTTTAATCAGCTCAGTCGGCTATAATTATTTAATTTTGGCAGAAATTCAATAAAACGTTTAGCAACGTTTGTGACTTAAGAGTGGCTCCGAATCCAGAAATGGACTTTTTATTTTTATTGTCCGTAAAAAAATAAAATTTTATCGGCATTGATTTATTTGAAATTTCAGAAAATTAATACTCGGACAAATAAGAACTTTTGAATTATATGTTAGGCTAGAAAACTATAATTACAGTTTAAACAATGTGCGGTGTTGAATTACTTGAGCATATTCCGATTTAGAAAATGTACAACTGTGCTATTTCCTTAAGTAAAATTTATTGATTATAAATAAATAAGTTTCGAATTTCAAAACCACTTGAAGAAATTCGACTTTTGAATTTCAATTCCTCATATTGAGTATAGGCTATCTGAAAACTCTTTAAATTTAGAATTCAATTTGCTTTTAAGATTTTCGACTCATAAATAAAATCAAATTTAATAAACAAATATCAAAACGTGGACAGAATTAATTCAAAAGAAGCCTGCTGGATGCTTATTTGAAACTTAGTAGTTTTATTTAGCCTTATATAACAAATAAATATGGTCAAATAAAAAAAAATTTCAAATTAGGTTTCTTGATTTTTAATTAAATTTTTTAAAAAATTTATTACTATTTAATTTAAAAAAAAAAAGAAAATTATTTTGTATTAAATATAATGCAGTTTTAGTCAAATTTATGCATTAATATCCATAATTACCTTATAGTTTGATACACATATTTTGTTATTTAAATTTTAAATAAATATTAACAGAGCATTGTAATTAGTTTGATCTTTTCTCAAGGAGAAATTTAATTTCAAATTAAGAAATTACATAACAGGATTATTGCAATTAAATTAATCATTTAAGGATAACTTCCGAATCAAAATAAATTCTCAAATCAATATTTTTTTTTCAACTTTTTTTTTTTCAAATTAGATTATATTTTAAAATGAATTATTAAAAATTAGATGTTGTCACAATATGTGCACAGCAAATTACTCGAAGGGTTTTTTCATGCCAAAAATAAAGGGTTTAGGGTATTAATTTTAATAACAAAGGATTTAATTTTTGAAAAAACAATTTCTGGACGTTTTTAGTAGTCGACCAAAAACTAAACTTCAAAGAATGTAACAATGTTAGTGTTGGAAACCATCGGTAGCTGCCACTGATCCCATAAAATTTGAATTATACTGTTTTGATGGTCGAAAATATAACTTTTAAAATTCTCAAATATAAAAATTTCCAAGAAAAAAAATTATTAAAAGCAGCAAATTTTGGCATTAAGATGTTAATACAAAAAAATCATAATTTAAAAAGATATTTTAAAAAAAAATAAATATAATATATGTATGCTTAATTTGAAAATGTAATCGAGACTAATGTAATTTTTATAATGACTAAAAAAAATTAGATTCTCGAATGTCTAAGTCACGTATTTAAATTTTGTTACACGTATGTCAAAATAAGAAAATTTAGTAGAATTTTTATTTTTAATCGCTTAGCTAAATAGAAGCGGTTAAATGTTGACCAAAAAATACTATAATTTGGTAACTTTTTACCAAATTATTCTAACATGGGTTTGCTTAATTCAACTATTAAAAAGAATTATTTTTTAAAATTTTATACTAAGATATCAGTAAGTTATTCACAAAAACTTAGCTCCAACGAGTGTCGTGAGTTGGGCTATTCTTCGGGTACTCTATTGTGTTCATCATGCAACGAATTAAAAGAATTCAAATTGTCTGAACTCGAAAAAACATGTAAAAAGTGCTGCATAGCTGATACAGAAGAAAAAGATGCCCAAGTAAACAATAAATAATTTTTAAACTTTTTTTTTCTATTTTAAAATTTTAAAGCGTTACTCGAGAGCAGTTTTAGAAGTTTGCTCTTGAAAATTGGGCCGTTACCCGCAAGTACAAGCTTTTATTCGGTCAGATCGCCCATCAAAATATCCGAATTTTAGTGTGCAGTACGTGCGAGGTAAAGAGCCCACTCTAGTTTTATACGATGAAAATGACGAACAAGTTGAGACACTTGGAATCGATAAGTGGACTACGGATACAGTCGAAGAATATTTGAATCAAATTCTTGGCATGTAGAAAAGCTATCAGATTGTAAAAGGGCGATCAAACAAAAAATAAATCTTGATTTGATTGAATTAATCAATATATGAAAACTAATGATTTTGAGAGCATGAAATTTGATCTTTTAATTGAACTTGAAAGACATGTTTTTAAATGATAATATATTTTCATACAATTTGAAATTTCAATTAAATTAAGTGGATTTTTTTTTGTATTTTTATGCTTAAATTTTAAAGAATAATAAAAAATTTAAAAATTTTTTTTCTATTTTTTTGATTTTTTAGACAGTTCAGTGCTCCATTTTACATGGTTCTAACTGATATTGAATTGCGTAAAATTAAAAATTCTTTAACACAAAATATAACGTAAGAGTGGATAAATAACATGGCGTAAAAATACATCAATATCTGTAAGACAAGATAAATTCTATTTTGGACGACAAAAATCACATAATAATTGATAGCGTTAAAGCAAATGAAACAATCTTTTTTTATTAACACCATCTTGTAGCTTCTCTGAAAAAAAATTAAATAAAATTATCACAGAATTTTTAAATTATTATTTTTTGCTCTTTTTTTTCAATAAATTTCATTTTCAGTTATTCTAAAAATTCAAATTATTTCAATATTTTCTATCTTATCAAAAAAATATCACATTTTTATGGAATTTTTAAAGCATTTTTAAACACCCAACGATCCGGACTTTCACAAAATTTTCTGAAATCCGAATTCGGATTTAAAATTAACTAAGACTTTATTTTAGAAAAAATAACAATACGACCAACAATTTTAATACAAGTTCATTTCTTCTATTATTTATTATAAAAAAAGCAATAAAAATAAAATTATTTTAAAAATTTTTCTTTAAATCATTTCAGCATCTAAAATTCTATTCAAAGCTTCAAAATCCAAAATTTTTAAAGTCAAAACTACAAATTAATATTTTCATCCATTTATTTTTAACTATTACAATAAAAAATAATAAGTCTATCTGAAAAAGAATTTAGTTTTTATCATAATATTAAAACAAATTGAAAATTGAATAAAAAATATGCCCAGTAAATGAGTATTCTTGAATGGAGTTTGATCTTTTAGTATTAACCTAAAAAAAGGGTTGAATTTTAATTGTTGGCATGACATGATTACTAATTTGTATAAAATTTTACAGAAACATATTATTATAATTTATTTGAAAATTTTTTATATTTAAATTTTAATTAAAAATATACTTGATTTTATTAAATTTTTTTTGTCTATTTTTCAACCAAAATTAAAACATTTAAAAATCTGAAAGAGAATAATTTTTATTAAGAGGAGTTTTTAACTCTTTTATATCGAGTAAGATTTTTGATTTCAAACGATTCATTTATTTCGCTAAAATCACTAAAATCAGTAATTGATGTTTCAGTATTTGGAAAATTAGAATTGTTGTTTTTGTCTGCGAATTCAGGCGCAAAATTGTACATTTGACTCGAATTTTGATTAGCTGTAAAATCATTTGATATCAATGCTTTGTTGTCATCTGAACTATCCGATTCTGATAAAAAGTCCTGATTATTTAAATTTTCATTTTTTTTTTGCTTGAACTCAAAATTGTGAGAAATTAAAAAAAATAAAATTCCTAATAAACATATTGAACTAAAACATACTAAAATAAAAGCTATAAATGACAGAATTCGAAAAATGACTTTAAAATTGTGACTAATAACATTAGTGTCAAATTCTTTAGGCTTTTGGTCTTTTATTGGAATTGGAATTTTTGATGTTGATTTTATGGCGGTGGCTTGATTTGAAAAAATTACTTTAAATAATTGTTTGACAAATTGATCAGTTAGTTGATCTGAACCCAGTTTTTCATTGTTAATTCGTAAGGTTTGATTTTTGGAACTGCTTTGAACATTCAAGTAGATAAAATAGTTATTTTTTTCGTTTTTTAAGTTGGTTAGATCACGTTTCGATTCGGCAAACAATGCTGACTCAATTAGAGCTGAGAAAAAAAATAAATACACTCTTAGACTAATAATTATCATGGGCTATTTCATTTTTATCTATGTTTTGCATTGTTTTATAATTAGAAAAAATTAAAATTATAAAAGTTAAAAATTAAATCAATAATTGGCCGCCAAATTTTGCAATAAGCAATAAGACAATTTTGAAGTCAGCATAATTGTTCAGGAAAACAAAGAATTAATTTTCCAGTCTAAAAAATAACATTTAGTCTAACAGAGCCTTTGTAGCTCAGTGGTTAGAGCACTTGTCTCGTAAACAAGGGGTCGCGAGTTCGATTCTCGCCAAGGGCTTATTTTTTTAAAGAATTTTTTTCATTTTAAAATTTTTTTTTCTGAAATATGATTGATCTTGATTTTAAAATATTTTTTATATTTGCCTAGAAAACTGTTTAAAAATTTTAGATTTTAATTTTGCGAATCGAAGCAAGATAAAATTATAAAAATAAAAAAATTATAGTTAACTTAATGAATTAATTAAACATTGTAAGAAATCAAAATTTTATTTCTATTTTTGGGTATTTTTCAATAGCCAAAATTATCTTGATTTTTAAAAATAATTCGTCATTATAATTTAGAGATTATTTATTTTTGAAAAGCATGAAAAAAAAATTAAATTTTAACAAAAAAAGACTTATTTTTAAAAGATAAATTTAAATAATATTTGATTGATAAATGAGTAAAAAATTTCTTTCAAAAAAACCTTTTGATCTTCGATAATTGAATTTTATTTTATCTTAAATTTTCGGCTAAAAAGACTTTGTTACGAAATGTTATTTTATAATTAAATTAGATATCAATTTAATCACGTTTTGATAGAGTAGAATATTCTAAACTAATTTTTTTAACCCTACTTTATATCAAATTATTAATCCTATTTTTTTTCCTAAGTTAATTTAAAAAGTTTCTTTCATGACTATCTAAAAAAAAATTATCCAAACATTCAATATAAAAAATTGGAAAGAATTTTAATTAAGTTCAAGAAATTCAAAACTTTGCTATCTGAAATTCTAATTTTTGACTTAAAATTCATAAACTACGCCCTTTGAAACTCTAGATTTCATTTTTGTGGAAGAGTAAAAAAAAATTTTGTATCCAGGGCTCTTGAAAAACTAACCCTTTAAAATGTTGTAAGTCTTTCAGGCCTTGAAATTTAATGAATTATTTTAAAATTTTTTAAAAATCATATAAATTCTATTAAAAGAGTATAAAATTTTCTGAATTTTATTTTAAAAATAGGGTGTGGCAATTTTTATTATTGAAAGTAAAACAAAAGAGACAACTTTTTTTTTATTTTATATCTTAAAATTAATTGTATATAATTAGAAAAAATTGAAGCTTCAAATAGTTGATCTTTTTTCCTTGAAGACCAAAAATTTTTAAAATATAACTACGGTATCTAAGTTAAAAATTTTCTTTAAAGCCTGAAAAAAAAACCGAATAATATCTAGAAAGTTTTAAAAATATAATCTTATTTTTCAACTAGAAGCTCTAATTAAAAATTTTAATTTTATTTAATTATATATAGTTAAAAAAGGAATGAAAGTAACTACTTTTGATAAAACTTTCGCTAATTTTTAATAAAAATAAAATTATTCAAAAAAAATACTAATTTAATAAAAATACGTCTTTTATAACTTGATTAATTAAAATGAAAATATTTTTTTTGAGTTGGACTTTTTCAAAATCAAGTCACATATTGTTAATTAAAATTTTCTTTTTCCTCTTTTAACACCATCAACTTCATCATCAACATCATCGACGTCCAATATAGAGTCGTCATGGTTATTCAAGAAAACATTTTTGCTGCTAGATTTTTTTCGAAATTTATTAGTAAACTTTTTTCTAAAATTTTTCGTAGAATATTTATATTTTTAAACATTTAAAATTTTCAAAACAATTTTTCTTTATTAATTTTTATTGAGATGTTTCTTTAATTATTTTAGAGATGGGTTTTATTAATTTAGATGAGTTTTTAGTAAAATTACTGGTATCAAAAATCAATTTGCCAAATAAAAATGGACAAAAAATTAAAAATTCTATTATCAAAGACTAACCAACTTAAATGTTGCTTAAAAAAATTTGTTGTTTTACTTTTAATAAATGGTTTTAATCTTTTACTTACTAAAATATATTTGAAAAGATTCAAGTTATTATCAGATTAAAAATAATTTTTTGGAAAAAGTAAATGAATATATTAAGCCATTAAATTAAAAAAAATGAAACTGAGCAGACAAATGTAATCTTATTTAATTATTTGACATTTAGATCAGAATCTTCAAAATAAAACAATACAATTATTTATTTAAAAAAAAATAAATTTAGAAATTCAAAATAAACTATTAAGTTCACTTCGAAAATTTAAGTAATTTGATAACATCATCACGGAATCTCTTACCGGTTGCGAAATATATATAAAAATTTAAAATGTGATTTAAATAGCGCAAACACATGATAGCAAATATAACATCTCCATTCATTCTTACTAGATTTAGACTCATTAATAAATACAAAACTGTATAGGGTATGTTGCATATTAAATAGCTGAATGAGAGAGTCAAAAGAGAACTTGTAGCCTTGAAAAATTGATTTTTTGACTTGCCTGTGACAATATAGCTATTAGTTCCAATTTTTTCCGAATTTCGCCTCACCACACCTGTGCTTTTGTGACATGAATTTAAATTTCTAATGTTGTAAATTAAAACCAAATTAATCAATAGTGTTATGATACAAGGCAAGGAATAACCGATTATTCCGAGCGTTAAATTGAAATAAGCATCAAAGTATTTGTGTTTTGCATAAACTTCTGGTGAAACTTTGCACTCAAATTGGTTGTTTTGAAGTGTATTGGATATTGTTGTGTTTGCAGATGATACTTTAGTGTATGAAAGAAACGAAACACCATAAATGTTGAATGTTGTGAAGATAAAAATTAAACTTAATAAAACCCCTATATTAAGCTTGAAATAAAATTTAGAGCTAAAATTTGTATTTGAGTTTATAGGCTTATAAATAGCATAACACCGAGTAATTGCCATAAATGCAACAAGCCAGTTGTGTACCAGTATGACAGTACGATTTAGTGCAATAATAAAATGGCACATAAATTTTGAAATCAATATTGGCTCGGCATAAATTGGATCTATAACTTTAAGCCGACTGAGAATTAGAAGAGTCCATTCAATTAAATTGTAAGAAATTATTATTACATCACAAAAACTAATTTCGATTAGGAACAATTCAAAATTTTTGCAATGAGGATTTTTGGCTGAATTTCTTGCTAGTGGCACGAAACGATTATTTTGACGCTCAGTCAATGTAAGTAAAGACGCGTTTCTACTCAAATATTCACTTGATTTAGCTGGTTTTAATGAATCAGCAAAGTTTTTCTTTAAAGACACTTTTGTGTAAGAATCACTTAATACCATACTGTCATTGGCATTGTATTTTGTTCCATACGTAATGTTTTCTTTAGCAAAATTGTTTACAGACATTGCTTTAGAACCGACTAATGATGTCTTAAATTCTTTGTTAATTAGTCTAAGCTTGCTTGATTGTGCCATTTTTGCAAATTTTTTATGAAAAATTGATTTGTAACAAACGACAATTGATAATAGATTAGATGGAAAGCCAATCAGAAAATATACGGATGCTATGGTCATGCCCCAAATTTCATGGTAATTAAACAAATTTTTTTCAAAATTAGTCGAGTTCATTTTTAAAAACCCAAATTAAACGCATTTGAATTCAAAAAGTCTAAAATTCATAAAAATTTACTTGTCATTTTTTGAGTTATTTAAATTTATTGTAAAAAAAATTAACTCAATTTAATGTTTTTGATTAGATCTAAAAATAGCAGTTAAATACTTCTTGAAACATGAATTTTTCTTAGATGACATGAAAATTTTCTTTTTAAAACGATTAATACTTTTATCTATTTAATTATTTATAAACTTCTAATTAAAATAAATCTTTTTTAAAATATAACCAAAATTATTGAATCTATAATAGATTAATCTGATCTCTTAATTAAATTTTTGATTAAAATAGAACAATATTTTTTATTTTATTAAATAAAAATTTTCCCTTCCCTTTTTTTTATATACAGTGGTGATTTGATATAAGGATCCATGGTAAATTTACGCAAATTTACGTAAATTTGTGTAAATTAACGTAAAAAATGGTAATTTGACTATTTTTTACGTAAAACAAGAATTGTAAAAATTGGTAAATAAGCTATAATTCACACAATTTTACGTAAAATTTAGTTCATTTATCATTTTTTGGGTTAATTTATGTAAACTCCAAAAATGCCAAAAAAAATTCAAATTTTGCTGCTTTTCATAAAATTTTGATTAAAAATATTATTTTGTCTAAAAAAAGCAAAAAAAATTTTTTTTTAAATTTAATTCTTGACCATTTTTTACGTAAAAATTGGTAAAAAACAAAAATTTTACTGGTAAATTTTGGTAAAAAAATTGTAAAAAACAAAAAATAGTCAAATTACCATTTTTTTACGTTAATTTACAAAAATTTACGTAAATTTGCGTAAATTTACCAAGGATCCTTATATCAAATCACCACTGTAAATACTGTATTTCAAATTATCTGTCTTCTCTATTTTTTAGATTTTACTTTTCTCAACATTTTAAAAATAATAAAATAATTGATCAAATTTGTCATGATTTGCCAATACGCGAATATTCCTTTAAATATTCCTCTCTATTGCTTCAAATAATATTCTCTATCATTTAAATGACTTAATTTATTGATTAAAGGTAACATTGAATGATAATTTTATTAACTTTGTATTTCTATATAATAAGGGAATAATCGATATACATTATTTTATAATATTTTTTTAATCACAACAAAATTTACTGCTAATAGAATTTAATTAGGTTTTTAAATAATTATTTCAATATATGTTTTAATTTTTTATGTGTAAGTTTAATGATCCTTCAAACTTAAATTTAAAAGGTTGTCATTCTTTTTGAGTGGGTAAGAAAATTTCCTAATTAATTTTTAATTTCTTTTTATCCAGATTTTTAGAAAATCGAAAATACATTTTTACATAGAACAAACTGTTATGTATGTTTAAATTATTGAAATAATTGCTTAAATTTAGCATTTATTTTAAAAATAAAAATCTGATAATGTTTATTTAAAATACTTAAATAATAACTTAAAATACTAAAATTATTTTTTTTCAATTAAATCAAATTATTAGATAAAAAAATATATTGTTTTATTTAATCTTAATTCAGTATTTGAATTTCACAGTAGCCCAAGTGTAAATTTTAAGCAATGGGAAAAAAACTACTTACCCATAATTTAAATTATTTTTGATAATAAAATTGCACATTTAATTGAATTTTATGGTTAAAAATTTTTAATCTTTCTAATTAAATTAAGATCCAATTTTAATCTCAAAATAAAATTTTCAATGCCAACTAAAAAATGTTATTTATATTATGTTATTTATTTTAGTTAAATTTTCAATTTTATTAATAAAAATTCTTAATTTTTTTTAATGAAGTTAATAAAAATTTTGATTGTTTAAGGTTATTTTTCTATACTTTTTAAATTAATCGTTTCTAATCACAACATAAAATACTTCTTGATAAAAAGATCTATAATCACAAATTAATTAATTTGTGCTGAAAAATCTGAAAAATGAAACAAATTATTAAAAATTAACAAATTAAAACTCCAACTTGAAATTATCTTTTCGATAATTTCAAGTATTATCATTTTCTTATTCTATTCTAATCAATATATATTCTAAAAAAAATTTTTTTTATAATAGAATATAATTTGGGATTAGCGATTCCAATAATTATCATGATATTTAGTTAAAAAATTTAGTTGGAATCATTTTGAGAACAATTCTATATGATATTTTTGTTCCATTATACTGTTACATTACAGGACTTACAACCTTAAATTAATTTGGAATTATATTTATTAATCCCTAAATCCAATTAATAAATCAAATCAAAATAAACTGACAAAGCAGGAATACAAACGTAGTCTCGCTTTAGTAGATTTTTCATTGTTTCTAATTCTACCAACATTATCCAGTCTGTTTCTGAACTGGTTTATCGAACTTGCTTTCGCAGCACATTCCATTTATTTACTACTCGGTTTGATAGAAAGTATTGCTTTGCTCACCTAAATCTTCCACTTGGCCCTTCATTAGTCACTAAATTCTAAGCTCGGCATCATAATACCAATTGACCTGATTGAATTTGCTGTGAATTTAAAAAAATTGAATCAGATCTACACACTGTCGCTTTTATTTTAGAGTTTCTAGTCATAATTGGCCAGCTTTGACTCATAATTCGAACTTCCTAATTGTGGAATAAGTTTTGTTGCTCGTTTTTGTACTTTTTCGAGTCTAAATATATCCTTTTTTAAAAAGGGATTTCAGACAGGCACACAGTATTTTAGATGCGGTCTAACATTTGTTTTGTGAAGTTGTAATTTTATTTTAAAAATAAAATTTAAAATGCATTTTAAGAAAACAAAATCTTCGTTGAAATGACATGGTTTTAATAAAAAAATTTTTCATTGATTTTTATTCTTGCTTTAACTACCGTTGTTATCTAAATTTTTTCTCGGATACTTTAAAAACTTTAAACAATTATTTGGCCAGAATTTAAAGTGTATTACTACAATTTAGGACTTTTTCCAGGTTATTTATCCGGGGATATTAATTATGATTTAATAATATAATGTGAAAACAAAGCCAGTAATAAATAAATCATATTTTGGTATTTGATTAAAATAAAAATTATATTCATTATATTGACAAATTAAGTAACCTGAATTATAGTTATATTTTGGTTTATAGCAAAAATACATGTATATTGTTTAATATGGTTTGATTTTAACCCAGAAAATTTCTAAAAGGATTGATAAAAATCAAGCAAAGAACAAAATTTGATCACAAAAATAATTTTGAAATGTAAAATTAAAATTAAATCCAAAATTAATGGACATAAATAGGGAAAATCGAATGCAAGGAAAATTATTAACATTTGAAAGAAAAAAAATCTATGGAATAAAACTTGATAGAAAATTAATAAAATGATTAAACAATAATTTTTGGTTTAGTTTTGAGCTATGAATAGAAAATTGCAGTGCCTCATTTTTATTTGAGAACATCTGCTTTCTTTGGTTCAAAAGATATCTTAAATACACTGGATCTTGATCTTAACGAGAATAAATTAAATGAAAGAGAATACATTGAACTATTAAAATCAATATGAAAAGACGAGACTTATGCTATGCTTCTAATAAAAAACTCAAAAAATATGTCGTTACTATTTCATATTTCATTTTAGTAGAGCAATTAGATCTGGAAAAATAAGTAATGGGTGCAACAAAGCCAATATTAATCAAATCTAAAAGTAAAAAAGCAGATTGACTACCATGTGTTGGAGAGTATTGCTAATGAAAACCTGAATTCTTGTTTCGTCAAAAGCTTAAGAAGTTCCAAAATTTGATTTATTGACTCTGATAAGTCGTTAATATTAATTATTATATACTAAATGGATTGGAATAAAAAAAATCTTTTTTTAATCAAAATATCAAACAATCTTTTTCTGTTATTGAGCTTTGTAATAATAAAAAAATAGCGCAGAAATTGATGCTTAAAAAAAGTCTATATTAAAAGATCAGAACCAGGTTCTCTAAATGGAACTTTCAAAATTTCTTCAATAATTGAAGCTTGTTATTGATGCACAAGATCTCAAAATGCACTAAAGCCAAATTTGTACAAATATAGATTATTCTAAATTTGCAGAATTTTACCTGAATGTTCTTAATAATGTATCAATGAATATTGCACCACGTTTAACACCACGTTCAACTCTGCAAACTTCTTTCATTAATCAATCAATAGTTGTAAAGTATATTACTATTATTAAAAATTTATAAGAATTTTAAACATATTTTTACTGTTTCATAGTAATTTCACAAATCCCTGTAAAGACTTGTTTATTAGTTTCATTAAAATTAATAAAGCGTATTTTGATTTTTCAAAGGTTTATAAAAGAATGAATGAATAAATAATAAGTAATCTTACAAGGGAGTCGCGTATTAGATTAATTTAGGTTTGAAAACTCTTTAGTCATAAAAAATTTAGAAAATCAATTAAATGAAATGACTCAATGCTTTATTAAATACTCTTCTAGGAAAATATTCTTGTTTATTGTCGTTTTAAAGGAACTAAAATAAGTGAATGAGTGCACTGTTCATAATAAAGTAGTTAATTCTTAGATATTATTTCTAAAGTGAAGCAAAAGCAGTTGCATTAGTAGTTAACTTACTAACATTTCTGATGATAATCACAGTGTCATAGAAACGATTAGAATCTATTCAAACAAATCTATCTTAAAAAATAAATAATTGAGTAAGGTTCGCGCGTAGCAAAACTACCGCACTATCTGAATTTGCATAAACTGACTTTAAAAAATTAATCTGCATAGTTGAAAACCTAGAAAATCCATTTTTTAGGTGTGGTCAAAAAAAAAATTTTTGGACTCCATCTCCTTAAAGATTTGAAAAAAAACAAAAGTTGCTTGTCTTTAAGTCAAAATATCTCAGGTATTCATAGTCATAACTCATTAAATATGCACCAAATCTGAAAGCTCATAATCTCTTCTACAAAATGGTATATTTTTTTTTCTATTTTTTTATAACAATTTACCATGATTTTTGACAAAAGATGGTAAAAACATAGACTTTTTCCAGTTATTTTGGATCTAGTGCGAGGTGAACCCCCCAACCCCTCCTTTTTTTACAGATTCTGAAACCAGAAGAAATTCTGAACAAAATGTTCGGACCACTTTTTTGATGTTTTTAATTTTAAGCAAACAAAATTGCTAAAAATAAGTGTAAAATCAAAAAAAAAAAGAATTAAATTGTTTTATTTTGATAAATGTTTTTAGAACTTAAATAAATTTCTTTATATGTTTAAATTTTATATTAACAGACTAAACTAATTAAAAAAATAAAAAAAGTGGTCCCAACATTTTATTCAGAATTTCTTCTGGTTTCAGAATCTGTGAAAAAAAAGAGGGGTTGGGGGGTTCACCTCGCACTAGATCCAAAATAACTGGAAAAAGTCTATGTTTTTACCATCTTTTGTCAAAAATCATGGTAAATTGTTATAAAAAAATAGAAAAAAAATATACCATTTTGTAGAAGAGATTATGAGCTTTCAGATTTGGTGCATATTTAATGAGTTATGACTATGAATACCTGAGATATTTTGACTTAAAGACAAGCAACTTTTGTTTTTTTTCAAATCTTTAAGGAGATGGAGTCCAAAAATTTTTTTTTTGACCACACCTAAAAAATGGATTTTCTAGGTTTTCAACTATGCAGATTAATTTTTTAAAGTCAGTTTATGCAAATTCAGATAGTGCGGTAGTTTTGCTACGCGCGAACCTTAATAGTATATTCTAATAGTAAGCCTGAAAAATTTAGCAAACTTCTTTCAAATTCAAAAATTAAACTTAATAATTTGAATATCTTTAATTTGCCAAAATAACTGGCATTAAAACTAATTCTTATTAAATTTCTAATTGGGCAAGTTTGAAGCTAATTATTTTTGATAAGAATTGTTTTTAGCCTAAATTTTTCATTAATTTATTATCATCTAGAGAAAATCAAATTAATTTGACATGAATAACTGTCATAAACATTTTAGCTACGATTTAATAGACTCAATATTTCAATTTTTCTCTTTTATAGCAAAAATAAATTGATATAAGAAAAAAAATTATTAAGCTCGATTTTGATTTAATATAATTTAATATTTAATTTAATCGCATAAATAAGATCTTAAATCTGAATTCATCTATCAGATCCCCTTTTTTTTACCTTTTATTAGTAATAAAATATAATTGTCTATTTCAATAATCGAATATAATTTTGAAACTAGGAAATATCGGTCTTTTAAATTCACTACTTGAAGATATTAGGGTAAAGATTTCTAGGACTTGTGAAGCTTTTTTTCAATTCAAAAATACTTAAAGAAATAATTTAGTTCTGTAAAATTCTTAATGTTGAAATTCCAGCAATTTCGAAAATATATGTCTGCAAAAACTCTGCAAAGAACACTTGACTAGTATACTTTTTAATCGAATGCAATAAGTAAAAATTATCAGTATATTTTTCAGAATTATTTTACAAAATTTACCAAATTTGGTTAAAAATCTGTAAAATAAAGAAATCAAAAGAACTTAATTAACTCTATTAGTAACAAAAAAGTACTTAAACTTTCTAGTATAGAAAAGATCAATTTGAAACGAACTTCACAATTCTATATGTCAATGTGATTTGAAGCATAAAATTAAAAAATATTTTATACCTAAAAATTTATTAATTAGAGAAAAGACTGCCTTTTACTATTATTTGCTGCTGGTATTTAACAAGTACTTTTTTATTCAAATATTCTACCTGTTAGAGTTAAATTTAACGATGAAAATAAAACAATTTGTGCTATATTTATAAGGTATTGATTACGAAGCTGAATTTGAAAATTTTAGAAGTGCGTGGTTCAAAAAGAATATATTTATTTCATTATTCAACATATCAATCAATAAGAATTTGATAAGGTTCGCTCGTAGCAAAATTACCACACTTTAAATTATTAATCTGCATGTTTGAAAATTTAAAAAACAAGTTTTGGCAAGAAAAATAAATTTTTGACCCCATCTCATCAAAAATTCTTGTTTTCAAGCCCTAATACCTTATGTTTAAATATGCATATTCTAATAATAATCTCTTCTACAAAATAGTGTGCTAATTTGATAAATCATTTCCTTAATTTATCAAGATCTTGGTCAAAAATGATAAAATTATGGGTTTTTTTAGTATTTTTGTATCTTCTCCCTGGTTTACCGCAAAACTCATAATTATCTTTGCAAATTCGAAAACTAGAATAAATACTGAACAAATTTTTGGAACCACTTTCTTATTTTTTGATTTTTAAAATATAACTAAGAAACCCATATTTATTGTTAAAAAAAATTTATTTTTTAATTATTTGAGAATAATTAAATTCTTATTTTTATTTAAATGATTTTGACTTCGTTTATCTGCTTAATAATGCTTTTGCTAACTTAAAATACAAATCTTATTTGGATTTGAAAGACTAACTGTTGCTTTTTGATAGAAATATAGTTAAACAAAAGCTTAAATAACTAGTAATAGGAATTGATATGTATGATAAACAGAGAATTTTATTTAATTTTAAAAACGGTAAAATTTTTTTTTTAATTTTAATATAAATAAAAAAATGGAAACATACTAATTTGCTTTTTAAAAATAAAAAAAAAGCGTTCTTTTAGTAGCTTTAAATTAATTGTTAAACTAAGGATGTTAAAAAAAAAGTCACTTGTTAGTTTTTATGCTACTAATTTAAATTTAATAATGGAATTTCTTTATCATCACAATTTAATTAATTTTGATTTATGTCAATTCTCAATGTGAATCACAAGATTCTACTTACAATTTTATCATTTGATGAAAATGTGATATTTTTAGATATGTAAATAGATTAAAATAACCGATTTCTGTTTTTTTTTTGAAAATATATAAATAAATATCAAAAAAAATTGCCTTTAATTTTTTTTTACAAATTTCAAATCTAACCAAGAAAAAATAACTTATTATATCAAAAATTTTACTTTTTCCATTTTAATTTTAATTCTAATATGAATGATATTCTTAAAACACTTAATTTAAAATCTATTTTCTTTTGACAAAATAATAAATTAAAAATTTTAAAACTAAATAGCATTTTCCATAGAGAAATATTTGAAAATTTAAACAAATTACTAAATTTTAAGCATTCTTTTTTCAATTTATGGCTTATTTAAATCAAATACGGTGATACTGTTAGATAATTAAATGTCCCGGGTTAATTAAATGATAATAATAAATCGAAATTAAATTTTTTTAATATCTTTTCGTGAGACACTTAATTTTGTTGAAAAAAAAACTCATAGTTAACCTAAACTAGTCGATAAAGCTTTATTATGCTTTTTTTATGCTTTACACTTAAATTGAGTTCTATTAAAATAATTTTATTATTTAATGAAAAAAAATTTGATGAATTTTAATTGTTAATCTTAATTTTTGTGAATTTTGATGATGTTTTTTTAATCGATAAATGCATATTTTTTTCAATGTAACTTTTAATAAATTTCGTTTAAAAAAATAAAAATATTTTTATGATAAATTTTTTTTTTGATGATAAAATTTTGATACCATTTATTCAAATTTTGAGGATAAATTTTTCTATATTTGATGATATAAAAAAAATACCACCGATAGCTTAGTCAATTTTCTTTTAAAAAATCCTTAATTTATCACTTGATCCGTTTCCTAAAGACTTGACATGCATCAATTCCAGTAAAATAATTAATTAAGATAAATAATAATTCATTAAAGTTAATGCGTTATAGATGTTTTTAATAATTAAAAAGAATTAGATTTATTTTTCCAAAACAAATATTTATTAAGTAAACTTAAATAATTAAGTAGTAAAGGATCTTTCAGAAGCAACAGTAGCATCTTATAACTCGAAATATTATACATAGCTTGTAATCTAAGTAATTTTTTCTTCAAAAAAATTTTAATTATACTTTTTTTATTTATTATCAAATTAATCAATTTGTTAGATAAAAATTTTCAGAGCTATATTGCAAAATAACTTCAAAAATGTCAAATAAGACTGGGTTGTTGTTTGGGTGTTAAACTTATTAAAAGATAAAGTTTTCAGTTAAAGAACCTGAACCAAAAATTTCAATAAAAAAGTCGTAACAAGCCGAAAATTTTACTAAAGATATGCATATCATTATTTATCTGAAACTTGTTGGTGATTTTAAAAGTAGCTCTCAGAACTTTTTTCTTAATAAATTAACTATTATGAGATCTCTTTTAAAAAAAAAATTAGAATCCGATTGCGCCATAAGAAAATCTCTTTTACTGCCAGTATGCGTAGTTTATTTAGAAAAATTCTTTGTGAATAACGTTATAATTTTTACTTCGGCTTAAATGAGTGGTAGTGTCCATTATCTTATCAAATAATTTTAATACTGGTAAACTGATATAAAAAAGATTCATTTAGCTTTTTATTTAAATTTTTTTTTTTTCAAATTTCGGATGATTGGGTCAAAACCTTATTTTTTGTTATTTTAACTATTTTTCAATAATTAGAAAATTCATTTGAAAGATTTTTTCAAATAAGCAAAATTTGCTAAATTTAAATTTTAATGAAAACATTAAAAAAATAATTGTACTGTTGAATCTTTGTATCTATAATCAACTAAATTTTGATAATGTTTTAAATTGGTTTTGAAAAATTTTCCATTCATTTCAAACATTTTTTATAAACCAAAATTGTTCAAAATATCAATGATTGAAAATTTTGTTTTGTAATGCTGCATGTCTAAATTTTCAAATTATACACTAAAAAAAATTAGAAAAATATATTCAAAAGAATATAAATTCAAAAAATAAGGTAATATTTATTTTTTTTGCGTTTTGTTTAATTGCTACTTTGTAGATCTTATGAAAAAGCCATAGCTATTGTAACATTTTTTTTATGTATTTCCTAAAATAAACAAATAGAAACATACATGATTGTGACATAAAGGGAAGAGGAAAAGTCTAAAATTTTTTTTAACTAATCAATTAAAAAGCTATTGATAGCTAATAATAAAAATAAAAACCATTATTCTCTTTTGCCATCCATCAAGAAGGAGTTCGATTCCTCTTTTGTACCATTCATGGCTTCTTGAGCCAATTTCTTCAACTTTGTCTTGATTAGTAAATTGCCTTCCTATAAGAAAATGATCCATTGAGCCAAAAAGAAGATAATCAAAAAGAGAAATATCTGGGCTTTATATGCTGGATAAGGATAAAGTTCGATGTTCGGCTGTCTGGAACCAACTTAAAGTGTATTACCTCTTAGAAAATTCAACCAGACAAACAACATCTCCTTTTTATAAAAGTGACCTTCTTGCACGACTGGCAGAGTTGGTTGTAATGGGTTCTATCATTGATTTCTCTTATCATTATTTAGAAAATAGATTCACTTTTCATCACAAATGATGATCCGCCCGAAAACCGTTCATCTAGAGAATTTTTTAAATAGTTTCGTTCAAATCTCAACATAATATTATTGATTTAAAAATTATTATTTTGATATTTTTTATTTTTTAAGAAATTAAAAATTTAATTTATTCAATAAATAATGTATGTTGCGAAAGTATCGGATAATTCGATAAATGAAATAAAACAGCTCAACCGAAAAGTAAAAAAAAACTGTGATTGTTAATTACCAACAACTAAATAAAGGAGATCGTGAATGAAAGCTTTGTTTTAGTTCTACATCACTGTCAAGCCTGTCGCGATTTGATAAATATGAGGGTTGAGTTTGTAAATGATGATGTTTGTCATGCTTCAATTTGGTAAGTTCAACAGTAACACATGGCATTTGAACAAGCTGTAATGGAGTTCTACTGTCTTTCAATGCTTGAACTAAATTTAAAATCTTGAAATTATTTTTTATTAGTTTTTTATATCTTTAAGCATGAAAAAAATATACTTGGCCCCTCATTACTGACATTTGTTTTTCAAAAGTTGACTTGTCAAAGCCTTTATCTTTCTGAAAAAAAAATAATGCTAAAATAAAAAACAAAATTAATTTTAATTTCTGATACTTTCCTTAAAAACTTCGTAAAGTTCATTGCATATTTCTTGAACAAAATTCATGTCTGATAATTTTGGTAGAACAAGGTCTTTAATCTCTTGTGAAAAAGGTATTTTTGCCTGAGTAAGCCATGCCCAATGATATGGATCTGAAAAAATAATTCATTAAAAATTAGTCATTTTATCATTAGCTAAAAATAAACAGGCTCTCCACTCGTCTGGATGCTTAAACGGAAAAGCAAGACCATTGTCTATGGCAGCTATTTTGATTGAAACAGTTGGAGAAGATGATGTAGATGTCTCATTTGGGTGCTGATCACTATCACTTTCGATTTTAATTTCATCGATATTATTTGATGATTCAGTAACTGTTGAGTTATTTTTTGAAGAATTCTTAAAATTTAGAATTTTTAAAATTTATAAAAAAATTTTCGATAAAAATTTTGTCAGCTTAATGATGACATTTAAATTAAATTTAAAATAGAGCAAAATTGATAAAAAATTATTTTTTTTCCTGAGAAAAAATATCAGATTTGTCTTCTAAATTTTACTTACTAAAAATTTAAGTTTTTTAAAAAGCTTTAAATTGTTAAAAGACAAAAAAAAAATAAAAAAAGTCCCAAGTAAAATTAAATTTACTTGATCGGTTTCATTTGCCTTAAAACGTTCAAATTGAATTAACCAGTTATCATTCCCTCGGTCTAAAGTTTAAAAATTTTAAAAATTAAAATTTATCTTTCGTTTAATACCTGTATTTCTAATGATGTAATCTAAAACAACTAATCGTTCAAATTGAAGTTGAAATATCCTTGCTTCTTCTTCATTTAAAATTTCATCAGTCTCAAACCTTCTTAGCCAGTAGTCGGCATCTTTATAATTTTCAACAAACAACTGAAAAGAGCCCACTTTAGGAGGCAGACCGATTCTGTCGAATCTCATATTGGGAAATCGATTTGCCAAATTCTGCTTAGTCCTAGATTTCATTCTGTCAATCGCTAAATAATTGAAACTTTCAGCGCTTAATTTGACTACTTTTGTTTTTGGTACAATGTTTAAATTTAATTTTTCATCAATTATGCTAGCTCCAGCTTCACTCAAATAACCTTGATTGGGCGCTAGACATGATCGACCAAAACAACATGGACAGCATATTTTATGAAGCCACTTTGTCCACTTTGGATTTAATAAACCATAAGGTTCTTCGTCTTTAGGCTTAAAAACAGCAATTATTTTCTAAACAAAATTAATTTAAAATTAATTATTTTTGGGATATAACTATTAAATTACACTGTCTGCGTTTTTGCAAAAATATGAACCACTCGAGCCCTCATAGATTCGCTGCGGTAGAACGTTGTGATCTATGGCATATTCGACATTTTTTACTTTTTCGTTATATTCCGGATCGCTTTCGAAATGATTACAAGAGAAATGAACAAAATCGGTGCTCTCAGTATCTGATATATTGCTTGTATTTCCGTTTAGTAAGGGCTGGTATTCGCCATTTCGGTATAGCTTTGCCGTAACCGTGTTCAGTTTAGATTTGCTTTTTTTAGGGTCTTCAGTTTGATAAAAATTGCTTGTTGGCAGATTGGTAGTAACATCAGGTGGTGGTCCTCTTGATCCGATACTGTGTGTCGATTCTAGCAAATCATCATCTGTATCAACTTCCATCTAAAATTTAAGAGAAAATAATTTTTTAATAAATTTTTAAATTTTTTTTATTTTTAATGAAAAAACGAAAAATAAATATTTTAGTAAAATCGTCAAACATCTTTGACAATTGTGTGTTGGGGCCAATTCCATTCAAATTTTATAAATTTTGTTTATTTAATTATAATTTATTTTCGCTCAATTCATCGTCATCTGAATTCAAAATTCAAGCATTAAAATTCTAAATTAAATGCATTCAAAATAAGTATTTTATTAGGCATAATTTTTTTTTTATTATATGAATTTTTACTCTTATGATTAGAAATGATTGCAATAACAAAATAATCTTACCTAATGAATTAAATTTTCATTAAAGCTTGAGTAATATTTTAAATTTATACTTGAACGATTTTTGCTTAAAATAAATTCAATCGATAATTAGAAAGTTGTTAAATTTTTTAAAGCTAAATTTTAATACAAAATATTCAAATTTTATACTAATAAATTGTTTGTAACCATTCTGAATTGTTTAATATCAGATAAGACATTAAAATATATTTTAAAAGGAAAAAATTTTAGATATTTAGCATGAATGAAAACTAATTTTACTGATTGTTCTACATTTTACTCGAATTATGTTCAAGTTCATTCAGAAAATTTAATTTTTAAATAAACAAAACTATTAAAAAAATTATAAAATTAAGAGTCATTTTTCAGAAGGAGCT
>PJRA01000313.1:2222838-2263055 GCA_016987375.1 Brachionus koreanus | reverse complement strand
GAAAAATAAATTCTTTACATCTGAAAAAAACCAGAACTTAATATCATTTTGATTTTTTGAGATATTCGCTTTTAATTTTTGTCCATTTACTTATGCATCACCCTTTAGATGCTATTTGCAACTTCATTAGTTAAGAGGATATTCAAAAAAATTTTTGTTCTCACTTCCCTTTAAAAAATGATATACCACGATTTTCTTAAAAAAAGATTTATATTTTGAATTCACATTTTAAGAATATGACTTGGTTTTTACTTGTTCGAAACTTTAAATATTTTAAATGCTTGAGACATTTTAATTTTTTTTTAATGTCCATTTTTTTAGATTATTTTTTATCAATGTAAATTCATTCTAGTAATAAAACTTACATTCTTGTGTTTTTTTTTAGACCAGCATTTTTAAAATTTTAACTTCTTATTTATAAATGGGTCATTTGCAAGCAGTATCATTTTCTTATGTGTCGTTCATACGAACGAATTCCACAATTAGTTTTCTTATTGAGTTTCTATTTAACAAAAAAAAGAAATGGTTTATTTATAAATATTTATTAAATAGGCAAGAATTTTTAAAAAAGATGAAAATATATAAAAAAATATAAGACTTAAGCGTTATTAAACGATTGTTAGGACAGAAATTATACATTATTCTTGATTTATTATCATCTAGATTTGTACCAATTTTATTTTTATAATTTTTAAAGTTTAGTCGATAAAATTTTTTGGTTGTAGCATATTTATCACTAGACAAACTCCTCATTTTATCCATGTTCAAAATATGGTGATTCATTCCTAAATAAGCTTTTAAAATTTTGAATATATAAATTTATGAGGAAAATTTACGTTTCAATGTGAACTCAATGGTGCTATTTGCAACTTCGTTTGTGGTAACGCATTTATAAGTACCAAAGTCAGATTCAGATATTCTCTACAAAAAAAATTTTTGAATAAAATTAAAAAGAAAAAAATTAAATTTTTAAATTACACTTATTAAAAGTGATGATACAATAAAATTCGATTTGAGATGCTTTTCATTTATGTGATATTTTGATATTGACATTTGCGCCATTGAGCTTTTATCTATACTAGGAAAATGTTTTATTGAATATGAAGCGTGTAAATTTAGCGGTTTCCATTCAGAATTTGAATGATTTTTCAAAGATTCATTTTCTAGCTTTCTAAGTTGAAAAGTGTCGAGATTTTTAAAAAACCAATAAATCTTGGGCAGTGGATTTGACAAAACTGAACAATTGAACTGAAATTGGGCTTCTGACAAAGGTATTTGAAAAGTTTTCGACCTAGAAAGAATTTTTGGTGCATCTTGAAAAGAAAAAAATCTAACAAATTGTTTTAGAATTTTATTTTATTTTACATTTCAAATTTATTTTAAATAATCTAATTGCTTTAGCGCCATATCCATTTCCAGCCTGACACTCAACTAGATTAATCTTCAAAGATCGTTTAATTCGTTTAATAACTAGTTCAGTTTTCTGATTATCAAGTTCTAAAACAAAATTAAAATGATTGCACTCATTTTTATTGAAATTTAACATACTCAGATTAGTTCCGTTAAGGAATCTAATATACCACGTAATAATAGGTAATGGTTTTCCTTTGGCATTGCACTCCAGTTTCAAATCTTCATGCTCAACAACACTTTTTAAGAAAAGATCATTTTCATTTTTAGACATTAATTTTAGCTGACTGGATTCTGATTCTTCAACAAAATAAGCTGGTTCTTTGAAAAAATTTACTCTTAAAACTTCTTTTAAAAAATTATTTACCATTAACGTTTAAGTTAAATTTTTGGAGCCAAAGAGTGTCATAAGGTCTTTTATTCAGTTGACAGATATAGTTTCGAGAATCAGATTGTTTAAGATAATTTATCATTAAATTCCACTTTATTTTTTCATGATTCTGAGTTGTTACATGAATTCTTTCAAAATTAATGCGCTCATCAGGAATTAGCCGAATATCGTCAAGACCTAAAGGCTCATAATCTCTTCCACTTTCATCTTCTCTTGACCATATTATCTAAAACAATGTATATTTATGGACGTCAGTAAAACTCATCACAAAGGAAAAAATAACACAAATTCAGTAAAAAAATTACTGTTTCGGTTTCACTTAATTTAATAATGCGAAACTGTCAGAAATTAATTAATTTATTAATTTAAAAACTCACAATTCAAAATTTACATTTTTTTAAGCACCTTTGAAGAATATAAAAAATTTTTTTTTTTGAACCAAGATTAATTTCAATTTAAGCATTTATTTAAAATAAAGCTATTAAATTAATAAATATTAAATCTTTACCTTATAGTTTTCCGATTTGAAAAAATGAATTTCATCTAGCTCAATTGAACAAGTTAAAGTCACAGTTTTATCGACTAGAGCTGTAATCATCACAAAATTTTCACTCCAGTAAGAATGATTGAATGAAATGAAATTTAAATTGTTCGATTTGTTTGTCATAAAGCCATTATTAGTATCGCCTTCCAAAAATGTTAAACTTGTAAATTGAAAATAAAAATAAAAGCTGATAAAATAATTGAGAATGATTCGATGAAATTTCATTTTATTACAATAAACAAGCACATTTAAATTTTGACTCTCATTTGAAACAAATTTTCATTCTAAATTATTGATAATTTCTTAATTTAACTAGTACGAAATAATTCCATTTGAACAAAATCTATCAGACGGTCATTTAAAATATCTACTAAAGAAAATATAAATTAATTCTAATCAGAAATGATTAAAAATTTATAATTGTGGCTTAATGCAAATAAATCAAGGGATCATTAAATAACTTGATTAAGCGAAAAATAAAATTTATTCGATTATATTGAGAAATTTATTGAGATTAAGAAAATCAAGAAAATTTTTTAATAATTAATAAAATAAACAAGCTTATTGTAAGATCAGAGTTAACCACGATAACTGACTCAAGTGTATACAAAAAGAATGAAACAAAATTGCAATTTTACTTCATTTAAGTTTTTATTTAGGCTATTCATCAAATCCTATTTTAATATATCTAAATTCAAGAAATAAATAAAAACTATTTATTATTTTAGATTATTGGAGAATAATTAACAAAAATTAGCTCGGAAATCTTGGCATAGAAATATTATCCATTTTTGTCAACAATTTTTTAATGCGAAAATGACATTTTTTCTGAAAAAAGGCTATCAATTTATGCTTCTTATGAAAAATAGCACAACTAAATCTAACTATTAAAAGAGAAATAAAAAATCTAAAGAAAATTTCTACAAAAATAGTTTTTTTTTTGTTTAATTAAATCAATAGCTTTATTATTATATAACTTAAATTAAAATTAGAATCCTCATTAATAAGTCTTTTATTTTTCGTGTCTAAAATGATGCGAAATCAAGAAAATAAGAACCTTAAGTGTCAAAGCTACAAACTTTTTGATAATTTTCTGAAAATTTTGCTTATTGCTTAGGTAATTTGTGATCAAATCTATCATTGAATAGTCTTAAAATAATTTAAAAATCTAGCTTTCCTAACAAATATCTGTTCAAGAATCGATATGATTGATGACAGAGCTACCAAGCTTTTTTCAAAATTTTTCACCACCAAGAAAAACGTTGAATTAATAACCTTAGAGATCCATGACTTTTGGCTTAAAAGCTTCAACAGAAACAACCTTAAGTACAAAACCCCCTTGGATTCAATTCTGAACACATCAAACTGATAACAAAGTTTAATTTAATAATGTTAATTCAGTATAAATATTTATTTCCTACTCTAATTGTACACATATTTTTTTTTAATAAGATTGGAATAATGGATGCTGAAAAGAAGGCGCTGTTATTCGGAACTTCCCTGGAGAAACTTTTTCTAAATCATTTTTAAATTCATAAAAAATAAATATAATACTAGTATCTGCAATAAATGAGCAAAAATTAGATATTTTTATTTTTACACAATTTAGACTTATTATTTTTTTTTAAAAATATTCTAACTTCAGACTCGTCTAAATGGTAATATATTTTGCGATTTTGATTAAACTTCAGGGGAATATAATAATATTAATGACAATCAATTAATCGGAATTGACCGAATTAATTTTTAAAAAAAGAGGTACAGCTAATTTAACTATGAACTTTTGTTGTTGTTGTTGTTTGATTAATAGACATAATTTAAATATTTTATTTATACAACCTTTTTTAACAACAAAAATTAAATACTATTCCAGTTAATTGCAGTTCTCGACTAATTTAAATTTGATTTTCTAGGTAATTGAATCTCTAAAATAGCAATTATTTTCCATATTTAAAAAGAAAAAACTAAGAAAGATGAGGAATATTCATGCTTAAGTCCTGATTTTAAGCTGAAAATTTACAATCAAAACTTTCATAAAAGCTTACACAACACTTTTTCGATAACTGGTTATAACAAGCTTTTAAGTAATAAGATAAAATATAATTATTTGTAAACAAAAGTTATAGCTTAATTTATGATAGGAATTAATCACATAAATATCAAAGTATTTGGATTCATACAATTTAAAAACAGGAAAACTAAATAAAAAAAATACTCTTTTATTAGAGATTTGGCATAAAAATTTGCATTCGATATTTGAATTCTCATATCGATATAATTAACTTTCTTTAACATGAAAAAAAATATTTTAAAATCTATAATAATATGCCTATTATTATGCTATTATGAAAGCTTCCCCATAACAAATCATTAATTTCTCATCGTTCATGTGACTTTGACTTGTTTTTAACCAGGCTACATCGGCTGCTTGTAAAAGTCCAGTAAGTCGTAGTAGCATAATAATTGGTTCTATTTGACATTCTAAAAACATTTATTTTTGGGTTTAAAATTAAAATTTAGCTGAATTTAAAACTAACTTGATGTCAATTACTAGTATTGGGGGCTGGCCAAGATGCCACGTGTCCGGCCAGAAAAAAAAAATACCGAGACCGTGGCCTGTCCTGCAAGCGGCCAACAAAAAAACCGACCGAGAAATGGCCGGCAAAATTTTAGAAGACCGTGTGGTGGCCGGCCAAGTGACAGACCGACCGTATGGTGGCCGGCCAACAAAAAGGCCGTTAAACGGCCAACCGTGTGCAGACCGACCGGCCACCACACAGTACAAAATAAAAATTTAGTTAGATGTTTAAAAAAATTTATAAGCATTAAGATTTATAATTTTTTTTATCTTATATTTTATTTTAGATAATTTTTGATAATAATGTTTTACATATTTTTTAAAAATCTTTTATTTTTAAATAATTTAGACATTTAATAACCAAATTTATTTTATTTTATCAAAGTTTGAAATTAAATCTATTAATAGTATAAATTGAGAAAATTTTTAATTCGAATTTTTGATTTTTTATGATAAAAAAGGCTTTAATATATTAAAAAATAAACTTCAAAAGATAAATGATGAACTTTAAATAAGTTATGAAAATCTAATTAAACTAATAGTTTATTCTTAAAACAAAATTTGGAACCAAGCTTAGAAAATAAAATCAAATATAATATAATTTTTTTTAAATTTTAGATTATGAAAAATATAGATAAGAAAATAATCTCCTTTTTTTTAAAAACTATACAGCAAAGTTGTCTAATACAATTATTAATTTTTCTGCAATTATTAACGGTCGATCCGTCACTTGGCCGGCCACCACACGGCTGTTACTTTTAAAGACGGCTCAGATACGGCCGGCTAATTTACGGACGGTCTAAAATGCGGCCGTTCTCAGCCAAAAAAGGCCGTTTATACAGGCCGGCCGGCCAAAGTTGACCGTTACCCAACACTATCAATTACCCAATCTGTAATAAAAATGGATAAAACACGCGATTTGTCATCTTTGAAAGTAGCGCAAGTCTTTTATTTTTCAACATTATCTGGTGATGTGAAGTTTGCCAAATCAGTGCTTCTTGGCATTAGCTGATGCAGTAAATAAAGTTAAATTCATGCTTTTTCATCACCTCTTGTAACTACTAATAGCTAGTTAAAAACGGGCCGAGAATATGAATACAGAGGCGAACTCCTAGAACAAAATTCTTATTCGAACAAAAAGCAAAATCGATTTAAAACAGGCTATTTTTAATATTTAACTTCACCCTAAAAGCAAATTCGTGACTAAATTTGGCTACAGGGGAGAGAAGTTCTATCATTCTAACCGTTTGTCCTTCGGTCTCTGTTTGGCACCCTATATCCAGAAGATGTTGCTCAATGGTGTACTTCGGTTTATTAAAAGATATATTAGGTTCATCTACCGGCCTTTGGACGATCATAGCGCATAAGGATGAGAACTACCACCAAGTTATCAATGTGCTCAGGGCAAAATTGAAGGCAGCAGGTTGAATACTTAATATTACTGAGTCCATCTTAAATCCGGTTAAGATAATGAGTTTCTCGGAGTCAAATAGGGATGGCCTGAGCATAAAAAGCAACACAAAAGCATCGAGTTTTTTAAGAAATATTTCAGAGGCGCTGTTGTTTTCCGACCCTACTAAGATAGATCTAATGAGGAAAAGTGGCTATATGAATTATTACTTAAGATACGCAGGTAAAGTAGGCCCCATTGTTAATACTTTCTTGAAGATGACCCCAATCACGCGCACATTGGTGTTAAATCTCTATCCTTAAGATAGATACTATCTCCTTTAGGAATAAGGAAAATAACATTGTCAAACGCTGGAATACTGATGCCGCCTGGATAATAGAACTTAACATGAACAATCAAGCAGTGATCAGGTTATGGCGAAGGGGAAGAGCCAAATATACCAGATTCTAAAGTAAGGATTCTAAAGACAGCATTCACCGTTTTCTGTCCCTTATCCTTTTCGTCAACTTTTGTAGAATCGTATGCAACATACGAGTTTCCTACTTGCCATCAGCTGATAACCCAGCATATGTATCTTCAAGGCTCCATAAATGGTACGACATTTTGGCAGTAGGAAACTATTCCGTAAATAAAGCTGCAAATCCGTCATTCTGACAGCTTTCGAACTTTTTCTCTTATATTTTTAATGAAACTTTCAGCCAGCATTTTTCATCACCTCTTGTAACTACTGCTACACGTTTTGAGCCGTTTTTGAGCCTAATTTTAACCCCACACCATAATTTAGATACGATATTTTTTTTAATTAATCTGTTTAATTTTTTAGGTTTTTTTTTATTCCTAATTTTTAAACCAGCATCACAACTCAAAAACTTGAACTTTTTTGCATCTAATTTAATTTATAATTTTCACTTTTTAATGCAAAGTCAAGGTAGCATTTTCGGTTTTTACAAATTTTACGCTAAAAAATCAAGTAATCAAATTTTGTATAATATGACTCTGTAAATTGGCAAAGAAAATATTTTGAAATTTCATTTTTCAAATTTAATGCAAAAATTTTGAATTTCATTTCATCAAATAAATGTTCAAACTTGAAAAAATAAATTAAATATTAAAATATCACAATTTTTTTTAAGTAAACATTTAAAATTTATTTTGCATTTGACTAATACTAATTCCTATAAGTATTTTTAAATTAATTTAAAATATTTATTTTGAATTAAATTTTTTTATTTGAAACCAGCATATTAAAAAAATTTTTAGTTTAAAAAAAAATTCATTTTTTGAGAAGAAAGATTAATTTTAAAAACTGAATTCCTCGAAACACATGCTCCTCTTTTCCCATTCGGATTGGAAACCGACATTGGTAGTACTAAGCCACTTATACCAGCTCTTGAAATTATCTGCGAACTCAGCATTTATTTGACTAGCTTGGGTCCATAAACTTAGAAGCATTCTATATTGAAAGATGAATTGTCTAATTTTAAGATTCTAAAATTATGTCTATCTTCAAATCGTTAGAAAATTCTTGTCATTTTAAATACTAGAAATTAATAAAGATATATCTGATATTGATAATAATTAAATCAAATTCGTTATTTAGAAAAAAAATCTAATATTCAACTTTAGAATTTCAATATCGGATCGTAAATTTATTATTTACAATCCGATACTTGTTTTTTTAACAAATCTATTTTTAAAAAATTGATAATTCCGTAATGTTTTTAAATAAATTAAGTGTTAAAAAGTCTTGAGGTATGAACCCTCCATCGATGATTAACCTTAAAAACTAAAAAATAAAATAGTTAGACTTGGTAAATGAATCAAACATAAATACAAGGCAATTTAAAAATAGATTTTAGACCTTTAAGTAAGAGAACTTAAATGATAACAGACTTTATGATAAAGCATTTTCATCTGCATCTTATATTTTAATTATTTTAATAAAAGTTCATTTTAAAAAAAAAGTATACCACTTGTTTTCAAAAAATTATAAATTTTTATTTTGATGAAATTTTTTCCTTTTCTCTTAATGCGTTCCTTGTGGAGCATAGAGTCATTGCTTCTCAAGTCGATCTTTGTCCTTAACTCTTGCTTCACCCGTTGTCATTCCCATATCAGAAAGCATGTTCATGATTGTTCTCCTCCAAACCACTGCTGGTCTTCTTAACCTTTTGTCTGCCTTGCAGTGTCTTTTGGTGGATTCTTCTTGGTATTAAATTTTCTTCAATTCTAAGTATATGTCCTAACCAACAATAGGATTGTAAACGATCCGATATTGAAATTCTAAAGTAGAATATTAGATTTTTTTTCTAAATGACGAATTTGATTTAATTATTATCAATATCAGATAAATAAAAAAAATATCAGATTAATTTTTTGAATTTTAATAAAAATTTTTAAATGACAATTTCTCTCAATAATAATGTATGAAAAAAATAATTTTTTTCTATCTTAAAAATTTCTTAAAAAAATTTTGATTTAACATTATCAAAAATTAAAATTGGAAAAATAAATGCAATGATTGTTGATGTTAAAGGAAAATCTAGCTATTTTTATTTATACATAAAAGAGTTACTTTAATGTCTACAATTGATTACAAAAGAAAAAATTCGAAATAAATTAGCTTATGCATAAAGGACTAAAGATCTATTTTTTTAGAAATTTTTAAGATAGAAAAAAAATTATTTTTTTCAGCAAGAATTTTTTAATTTTTAAATTTTCAAGACAATTAAAAATACATTATTGAGAGAAATTGTCATTTAAAAATTTTTATTAAAATTAAAAAAATTAATCTGAAATTTTTTTGATTTAGTATTTTACTTAACAAAAAAAAAACAACAATTATTTTTAATTTAAAGTTCGGTAGATAGACGGCCAGTATATCTTTGCACTGAATAGCTAGTCAAAAATTAATTTTTGCAAAAAGAATTATATATTCAATTGGTAAAATATTTTGGACACAAATTTGAGTCTCAACTTAATAGTTTTTAAAAATAGAAAATATATTAATTAAAAAATTTTATTATTTGTCAATAATAAAATAGTAATACAAATAAAGAAAAACATGATTAATATTAAATTTAAACACGCAAAATCTTTCTCAAAGAGTTAACTATTTGACAAGAAGAATTTCAACTAGAAACAAACGGAAAAGCCGAATTAAAAAAACACGCAAAAGAATTTTGTCAAATTAAGAATACTAATCAACAAAAATTACACTTGTTTTGAAAATAACAGATTTTTTTTAAGATATATAATAAAAATTAATTAGCTAAATAATTTTTTTCATATGTTTATTTAATTTGTTGGCATCGGATTAATACCGTTGCTACACGCAGCCTTGTAAAAATTCAACGCATCCAAGTAGTTTTTTTGATACATTGACACATTATTTGGATTGATCGGCACCAGCAAGTTGTTTGGTTTAGATGAATTGTAAAACATTGCTGCGGCAAATGCGGCTGGTGACATAAATTGCGCCAATAAGCCTTGATTGACTTGAAAATGTGGCTGACCGACCGCTGGATTATTTACACTATTCAAACTATCCACACAAGTTTGATTCGGTTGTGGAGATATGCTGGTGTATTGCTGATTGGCATCAATATCAATATTTGACTTGTCAGTATCGTTCAAAGATTTTGGCGCGTTAGCACACTCATTTGATTTTTTAGCTTTGGAAAAATCTGAATTTTGAAAATTGGCTAAACTATATTGATGAAATTGTTCTTGTAACTGACTATTTTGACTTATTAGTTTGTAAAAATTTTTTGAAAACATGCTAGTTTTTTCATTAAGCGAGGAATTCAATTTTTTTGCTGTATCTTCACATTTTTTTCCTTCTTCACTCTCTCCTACCGAATTGTTGCAATTTTCAGTATCCTCTTCCTCTTCGTCGTCTTCATCATCTTCGTTAAAATCAGAATTAGTAGACTGGGTTTGCGACATTATTTGCTTCCGTTTAGTTTTATATCTTCTATTTTGGAACCATATTTTAACTTGGGTTTCAGTAAGCTTAAAATCGAAAATTATTAAAAAAAAAAAATTAGAAAAAAAATATAATTTTACTTTAAGACTGGACGCTAAATCAGCCCGTTCTGGTCCAGACAAGTACCGTTGATAGTTAAATCTTTTTTCCAATTCAAGAACTTGAGCGTGTGAAAAAGCAGCTCTGGATCGTTTTTTCTTAGGCTTGACCAACAATGGATGGCCGGCATGAGGACTGAAAGCAGCATTTGAAGGATAGCCATTGTGAAATTGAGAAAAATAAAGATTATTGTGAGGAAAAGGCGAACTGGGCAGTGCACTTGGTGAAAAATTAATTTGTGGAGTTGGAAAAATCGATGCCTGATTGAACGCAAATTTTGGCATCATGCATGGCTTGGCCAGTTGGTTCAAAGCCAAGTGCTGATTGAGAGACCAGTCTTTTTGCTTTGGCAAGAAAGGCGCCGACGAAGCCGAAGAGGAAGATGAAGTAGATGAAAGAGAAGAGCTCGAAATTGGCTTGAAGGAGAACTTTTCGTTTTCTTTTTTGGCATCGATGCCCTCATTGTCGCTCAGATCGGACTCGTTCTCGCTGCACTCGGTCCTAGAGTGCTTTTCGGGCCGCTCTTCCGACGCCTCTCCACTCTCCACTCTTGTCGACTTTTTGCTCAAAATCTGGTCAATGGAAAAAAATGAATTTTTTGTGTGCGAATGAGAGCGAGCGCTGCTGGTCTCGTTGCTTCCAATCGAAACATTCAATTCAGAGCTCGTTTCGGAACTACTTTGCTCGGTCATTTTCGATCAAAAGAATTTCTATGTGATTAATCTAAAATTTTTAAATTTAATTAGAGCTAATTTTGGCCTCGAAATTTGAACGGGAAAACAAGAGGAAATATAATAAAATATTGCTCGGGTTCTAAACTAATATATATTTGTTCTCTTAAATATAATTTGAGTAAAAAATATACAACAACAACAAAAAATATTAAGAACTAAAATTTTTTCTTATTGGTTGATTAAAAGTTATTGATAAGCAGAAATTAACAAATAAAATTTATTCTTAATTGTTTTTCTTAATATAAAGAAATAATAATAGCAAGTAAAAACTTGTTCTTTAAAATATTTATTTTTGTTTGTAAGCTAGATGCGTATAAATCAAGCTCCTGCTAGCTATCGATTATTCCATTTTATTAACGTATAATAAACGATTATCATCTACAATTTAGGCAGCCCTATTCGACATCTAATTGAGTTCTATTTCAGAGAGAGAGAGAGAGTTGAAGCTTTTTCTATCTATCTATCTCTCACTCTCTCTCTTTTTTTAGTCAAAAAGTGCAAGTAATTTATATGAAGAATAAAATATTCAGTTTGAAAAAAAAAATTTATTTGTTATTAAACAATGATTAAGATTATAAAAATCTAATTGAAGCAAATAGCAAGAAAAATTGCAATACGATTTAGCTGATGATATAAACAAGTTTCTATAAACTTTTCTATTTCTATTATTCACTAACTGAAAGGTAATTAATATGTAATTAAAATAATCTGAAATGATAGTTTCTTAAAACAATATATCTGGATTCGATCGACGATCAGATCTTTACGAGTAATTAAATCTAAATTAGAGAGTATATTTGCTAGCCAAGTTTGAAATATCTCCAAGCACTCGAAGCGTCAACACTGCTAACATTTTAAAATGCCAGATAAATAGTGCTAATCGTTTAGTCTCGGATCTGCCTAATAATTATTCTAAGAAATATTATTAATATTTCATTATTTGTTTATGGTTTCCGTATGTCTGTTCACAGTATTTTCACTATCTCATCGGAATTATGCAATATATGCTCGCTCAGCCAGAAAAAATAAAATTTTACACTATTGTGCTCACAGATTAATTTATTTATTTTTATTAAAAATTTAAAAAATAAATTTAAAACAATTTCTTGACAACTCAAAATATTAAAATATTGAATAAAGCTTATTTGAATTGAAAAAAAATAAACATTGATAACAAGTCACATAATGAAACTTAAATTTTCGTATTAAGATATTTTTTGGACTTGAAAAATTTTTAAAATTTATTTAACAAAAATTTAATTTCAATCTATGTCGAAAGATATAGATCTAAATGTATTAATCTTTTCTAAAATTTTCTAAACCTTAATTAAATGTTTTAATATTTATCTTTATTTAAAATGGATTTTGAAATAATTTTTGTAAATACATTAATCTAGATACTAAAGATTTAAAAAAGTGGTGTTTTGGGAAAAAATTAATTAAATACTGTTACATTTAAATTTTTACACTTAAAGGAAATAGAAATGCAGGAAAACAAAAGGTGACTTTTCTGAGAACAGTTGAAAGAGAAGAGACTTATATGCGGTCAGGCAGAAATTACCGTCAAGGACAAAGTAAAATGAAGAAACGTCATATGCTCGATTTAAGTAGAAGATAGAATAAATAATAACTTCTATTAGCTTATTTAATAAAGTTTTTGATAAGGTTTACATTAGTACCCTTGGGTCCCATTTCCTTTATGCCTGATCTTCTCTAATGACTATTTGGAGCACAACTGAATGGTTTAGTTACTTTACTTAACCAGTTGTATCGACAATGATGTCGCTTTATCAAAGCCTATTATCCTCTTAAAACTTAAAAACCGCGAGGCTTCTTTCGGGGCCTAATATTACTCCATTTCTTTGTTTTTAGTTAAATAGTTTAAATTTTAATCATTTTTAAATTTTTTTTTCTTTTCAATCAAAAATCTAAAATTAAAAAATATTAAAATTAATTAAGTTCTGTTTCAAAATATGCTTATTTTTATGAAGTAAAAATTACTAAAATAAGATAATTGGTTTTGAGTCTTAACTAACTAAATGAATGAGCAAATATTTTTAATAAAATTGTTTACAAAATTTTTTTTAATTTGATTTTTTAAATTTTCTCACATTTTAAAAAAAAATAATTCACAATAATTTTGTGTGAGTAAAAAATCAAGCTAATTTTCTTGAAAATTATTCTAAATTAGCTTAATCAGGCGAATGTCATAAATAAAAATTTTAACACGTCTTTCCAACAAGTCAATTAGAAAATATTTAAAATTTTAAATAAAAATAAATAGTATTTGAATAGATGAAAAAGAACTTGAATAAATATTATACATTCAAAAGCAAAATAAAACCTGTTTATAAATCAGATTGATGGACATATGAAAATAAAAAATAGAGAAGGACGTACCAGGAGTTCTTTGATCAAAGCTTATCAAACGAAACTTAAATCTTTTAATCCAGTAGGTAGTTTATCAACAAACTCACAAAGTCAGATCAGACAAGCTAATAAGTAACATTCAAGCAAGTGTAATAGATTAAAATTTTGAAGCGAATTGCTCTTATACCGAAATAATAGTCTGATTATTAATCTCTTCAAAAGAAAGCTCCTTAACTCCCAAGAGATTTATTTAACAAATCATTTTCGATTAGTTTTTTCATGTTTTTATTAACTACTACTACTACTACTACACTTGGCATGCTAAATATTTGTTTATTCTTGAGTCAACTAAAATTGTATCAATAAGAATGAGAAATTTATTTATTTATTTATATTAAGAACAATTTATATAGCTCCAATATTTTTTTTGCAAAATGATCAGCCAATATGGCATTTTAGCCTTATTCTCGAGTTATTTAGTCTATAAACCTGTTTGCTGAATATTATTACAGAGATAAACGATTATTAATTCGGCCTAAAATTGATCGTTAAAATAGATTTCTCTCCAACCAAGTTAGGAAAGCTTTGAAGCGATGATTTATTGGCGAGATTTCTTTTGATAATAATCATCGATTCGATTATTTGATTTTTATTCGGAATAAAATCTCATCGTCAAAATAATTAGCAGCATTTTTGAGCTTAAACAGAATCAATCATGTTTTAAAATTTTCAATTCAAGAGCCCGAACACATTAAATTTGTTCTTAGACACAAAAGCTCAAGTCATTTCCATTTATAATTTTTAAAAACTAAGGAAATGGCAATCCACGGCTCTTTATTGGTGGTAATCATAATTTCAAAGTTAAAATGAAACTATTATCTGCTCTAAGTCAATTATCACTCGAAAAAATTTTCTGACATCAAAATTTTTCTAAAGCAGTTGGATTTTAATGTTTTTTAATTAAGCTCATTTATTTATTTTAATTTTTTTTGTTCAAATGCAAAAACTATAAATTTGTTTCAAAGTGTAGAAAATAACTGATACAATCTCGGATAGCTCGCTTATTTGTTTATTGATATATCGATTTAATTAAATTAAAATCGATGGGAAAAATAATAGTTATCATTTTTGAAATTGATTCTAATAAAGATAGGTTTTGGTTATTTTAGCCACATACCGAATACCTTGTTAATCAAAACTTTTAATCAAAAATGTTTAAAGCTTAAATCAATTATTTTTTTCACTGTACCGGATTTTCAACAATTTTCAGGTCTAATTGAAAGAAATAAAAAAAAATGAAAAAAAAATATTTGAACACTTGATCAATAAACATCTTGATGACTTATTTAAAAATAAATTTTATAAAATCAAATTCAGTTTATTTATATTTTAATTCAAAAATTTTGGATGACAAATAAACTAGTTCTTTTAGTAGTAGTGGGAGTAGAAAAAATAGTGCGACACAACCAAAACGGGTTAAGTTTCTAAAAGCCATAGCAGTAAAAAAATTATTTTTGAGTAAAATTGATACTCCCGACAAAAAAGCAAAAAAAATTGTCTTAACACTAGAAGCACGGAGAAGTCAAAATGACTTTTTTTTACTTTTTAATTTAATTTATTTTGGAAATATGTTAACTTTGAAATCTAAAAATTGAAATTCAGCAAATTTTAAGCTAAAATTACTAAAATTTACCAACTATTTAAATAAAATTAAATTTTTTCTCGCAAAACTAAGTGTATACTACTAGAAGCACTAAAAGAAGTCAAATGACTTCTTTTCTAATTTTTTTATTTTAAACGTCAAATTTTGAATTAAAAATTTTACAATTTCAAATTAATAACATTCGTAAAACTGCTGCAAATGCGTAAGAATTAATTCAAATATTAGCCGATATTCAAACAGATGATTCAGATGCTGGATCAGAATATGAAGATATAGATTATCTACCAAAAGATGACATCGATCTAGATGACGAAATAGATTTAGATGATGAAGATGAAAGTGAAATAAATTGTCGTAAAATAGACGAATGTATAGAATCGGTTATTCGTAGGACTATTGGTGATCAATCTGTTCGAGAATTCGATTCAAATGTTGATAAAACATCCAAGGCTGGCGTAATATGGAAAAAGTTAGAATTTGATAAACCTAAAAGTGTCTCAAATCGAATTCAATTTACGGGCAAACCTGGTCCGACTTCATATGCTACTAGACGTGTTGATTCAAGTGTACTATTAGCTTTTAATTGTATAATTGATACATCAATAACTGATTATATAATTAAATCAACTAATGAAGAAACTATCCGATGCAAGGCGTTGTAATATCAGCTTTTAAACATAGGAAAATGCAGTAAAAAAAATATCATATTTTTACAAGACAAATTTTTAATTTGACAATTTTATTAAAAATAAATAAGAATTAATGTAATTAATACAAAAAAATGTCCATATTGTTTCAATATTCCAACTCAAATTCAATATTAGGGGAAATATTTCAATAAAAAATTTATGATTATTTTAAATAAAATGTTTTTTACAAATAAACACTTGAAAACTTGAAAATATTATTTTTCTTAAAACCTTTGAACTCATTTATTAGAAACAAAAGCCGATATAAAAATCATCAGTTAAAGATATATTTGTGATTGTTAATTCAGCTGCAATCACCTCAAGTTTGTAATTTGAATAAATAATCAAATTTTTATTGCATGTGAAACAATTATCATCAAAAATAAGACCAACGTTTCCAGCAAAAAAAAATCAAAACATCTGATTTTAATTTTTATTAAGAAAATAAAATCGGTTCTATCCAGATATTAAAAGAAAAGAAAGCATTTTTAGAGAATATTTAAATTTAAAAAATTTGAAGACCATGAATTTCATATTCTATCACTAATTTTTGTCATTTAAATCATGTTTTTATTGAAAAACTAAGAATCTAAAAAAATGGTGGATCTTTTCATTGTTATAAATTAAGCATATAGATAAAAATTAGGATGAAAGTATATCAAATTTACTAAAGCTCATTGTATGAACCATTATGATATGTTGTATACACTAATTTTTAAGCCATAGGTTTTATAATGCAACCATTCCATGAAAAAAAAGTACCAAACATTTTTTTTAAAATTAATATCTTTTATAAACTTGAACATAAATGATTAGTAAATTTTTGATAAAAGCATCTTAATTTTAAAAACATGATATAAAAATATCTTTTTTTTGCTTTTATTTTACAAATTTAAAAAAATATTATAATATATAAATTATATTATATTAAATAAATTGATCATTCAACAAAAAAATAAATGCTTTATAATAAAATTATAGAAAATAACATTAAAATTTTGATCATCGCTTATAAGACTCATAAGCTCAATTTTTAAAACCGTTAAAGCTCGACAGGGGTTAAAAATCTTTGATCTTTTTTCATAGAATCAAATTATTTATTAGCAAATTCATCAATATCAAGATAGCTTTTTAAGCGTATAATAACTATTTTTAAAAATCTGTCCTATTTACTTTGGTTGAAGAAAATTAAATATAAAAAACAAAAATTAAACTTTTTTTTTAAATGATATTTATTAGAGTTTTTTAAAAATTACTAAAATCTTGATAAGAGGAAATGTCACCCGAAAAATGATAGCGAATCGAGTTATAGATGAAAAAATTGTCTCAAGATCCTTGGCTGAGAATTGTTAAGACTTTTTTACAAATCAATTGTATAATTTTAATAGAGTTAGGCATTAGGTATGTGAGATTTTTAAAAATAGCGAAAAAGATGCTTGATTCTACCACAGCACAGTCACATGCAAAAAGGTTGAACTTCTTGACTCTTGAAGATTGTCGTTATTTTATTTTCTATTCTTTGATAAGATAAATCTAATCCATTTAGAGCATTAATGAATCTAAAGAAGAATATTAAATTCAATTTTCAATAATCAAAAATCAAGCCAAAACGCTCGAAAATTTTATTAAGGCTTAATTTTATTTCATATAAATTTTGTTTAATCAATAAAATAATCATAAAAAATAAATGTTTTTTTTTATATTTGACTTTCATCATTCCTTTATTCATTTGTTAAATAAGTTATGTTTTTATGGTAAACCTTTATTTTTCGAGTTTCAGTGAATTAAAATTAAATTTTAATTTTCGAAAAAAATTTAAAATTAAAGATTCATTTTTGTAATAGTTTTCATTTTAACAAAAAGTTTCAGATATATTGTTTTTGAAAGTAGAAAAATATCTTAAGGAATTTTTTTTAAATATAATTTAATCTAAAAAGTCAAATCTAGCAACTTAAAATTGAAATTAAGATAATTTTTTATTTTTATCAGCATTTAATTTAATTTTTTTTTAAATTATGTGTCGCGTTACTATTTTTGGAATATATAATTTTTTAAAATTATAATAAAATTTTTAATATCAAGCTAAAAAGCCAAGCTCATTTCTTGAATTTAAAATCAAAGTCTAATATTTAAATGTTAACATATCTTTAAACATGTATTTAAAGACTTAGTTACAGTCGCTTAATTTATTGTAATAATTATTTTTATTTTAGACATTAATAAATTTATTAAAATTTGTCAAAGAAAAATTCATCATTTATTAAATTTTAGTAAAATCTGGAATTAATTTCAAAATTCCATCTGGATTAATCATCTTTTGCTTAATTTCACCAAAAAGTACTTTAATTTTAACTATAAATTTAAAACTCTAATTAAAATCTCTTAATAAAATCTAATAAGACATAGAAGAGAAAACTTTTTTAAAACTATCATTCGATCAATATTTGAAATGAATCAATCAATGAATGGAATGCAAGATGAAATTGATGAAAGCCTTTATTCTCGTCAACTGTAACAGAATTTGATGATAATTGAAAAGATATTCTTAATTTGCTTTTAAAGGTATGTACTTGGACACGAAGCCATGAAAAAAATGCAGCATTCGGATATACTAATATTGGGTCTAGGAGGCCTAGGTGTCGAAATAGCTAAAAATACTATTCTTGCTGGAGTGAAATCAGTCACTCTTTACGACCATAAGAATGTCACATACAAAGATTTATCTTCACAAGTAGATTAATTTTTAATTTTTTTATCAATCTGTTAAAAAATTGTCAGTTTTTTTTAAAAGAATCTGATATAGGTAAAAATAGAGCTATTTGTTCTCATAAAAGCCTATCCGAGCTAAACCCTTATGTTCCAGTATTTGTCAAATCTGAAAATCTAAAACTAGAGGACTTGATTAGATATCATGTAAATCTAGATCTTGGAAAAGATTTTAAAATTTAAGTTGATTTTAGGTGATAGTTTTAACAGATAGTTTTAATGATGAACAAATAAAAATTGCCGAGTTTTGTCACAAAAACAAAATTAAAGTTATTTGTGCAGAAACAAGGGGTCTATTTGGCAAAATTTTCTGTGATTTTGGAAAATCGTTTCAAGTTTTAGATATAAATGGTCAAAGTCAAAAGACTTCAATGATTTCCTACATTACTAATGATAAAGAAGGTATTGTGACTACCTTTGAAGATCAAAGACACGATTTGGAAGACGGTGACTATGTAACCTTTAAAGAGGTTAAAGGAATGAATGAAATAAATGGAAAAGAATTTAAAATTTCAGTTTTAAGTAAAACAAATTTTTTTTACACTTCCAATTTTTTTAATTTAAATTTTGAAAGCTCCATTTTCTTTTATAATTGGTGATACAAGTACATTTGGTGAATACAAAAACGGAGGGATAGTAATCGAAGTTAAAAAAGAAAAAATAATTGATTTTGTATTTTTGCATAAAACTTAGAAATTAAAAATTCTACTTTTTCTTAAGAAATCAATGGAGATGTGTTTGGAAGAACCAAAATTTTTCGATGAAGACAACTATTGGGGAGACGCAGACCCAAAGAAAATTGATAATATTTCAATTCATTTGGCTTTTCAGGCTTTAGATGAGTTTAGGCAAGAAAACTCAGAAGAACTGCCAAAACCATGGGACTTGAATGATTCGAAAAGATTCGTCGAAATAGCTCTTTTAATTAATTCACAAAAGAAAAATCCATTTCCAAAATTAAATGAAAATTTATTGAAAATTTTTTCTTTTACTTGCTCTGGCAGCCTGTGTCCGATTCAATCAGTCATTGGAGGACTGGCAGCTCAAGAAATAATAAAAGCATGCTCAGGAAAATTTCACCCCATTAATCAACTATTCTATTTCGATTGTAAAGAAATCTTACCAGAAAATACTTTTGAAAGAATTGAGGAATTCAAGCCTGATTTGAATTCCAGATATCTTTCACAAACTATTGTTCTTGGAAAACAAATTCAGAATAGATTAGAAAATTTCAAATGCTTTTTAGTTGGCTCAGGAGCATTAGGCTGTGAATATTTAAAAAATTTTGCCATGATGGGTCTTGGTTCGGGACCAAATGGTCTAATAACAGTAACTGATATGGATACTATTGAAAAATCTAATTTGAATAGACAATTTTTATTCCGTAGCTGGGATGTTCAAAAATCTAAAGCTGAAGTCGCATCCAATGCAGTCAAAGAAATGAACCCTAATTTGAATATACGCACAAATTTGAATCGAGTCGGTCCTGAAACTGAGCACATTTACAACGATGAGTTTTTCGACTCTCTTGATGTTGTTTGCAATGCTTTGGACAATGTGAAAACTCGCCTGTATATCGATTCAAAATGTATTGAATACAGGAAGCCTTTGATTGAATCTGGCACTTTGGGGACCGAAGGAAATGTTCAAGTCTGTTTGCCCAATTTAACCGAAGCCTATTCATCATCCCAAGATCCACCAGAAAAAAATATTCCAATTTGTACGCTAAAAATTTTTCCAAATGCTATCGAACACACAATACAGTGGGCCAGAGACTTATTTGAAGGCTTATTTTCCAATCCAGTTGTATCTGCATTCAATTTTTTACAAAATCCTGATTTATATTTTAGAAATTTATCCAAACTTGGAATTCAGCAGCGTTTGGAAGAGCTTCAGCAGCTTGAAAAAATTTTTATTAGTGAAAAATGCAGATCCTTTGAAGAATGTGTTGTTTGGGCTAGAGAAAGCTTTCAAGAAAACTTTCACAATAATATCAAACAGTTGTTGTTCAATTTTCCACCTGAACTTAAAACTTCAAATGGTCTGCCTTTTTGGTCTAGTCCAAAGAGACTTCCACATCCACTTTATTTCGATGCGAATAATTCCACACATTTTGATTACATTTTTTCAGCAGCTAATCTAAAAGCATTTTTGCATGATCTCAAACAAGAACGAAATAGGGAAAAAATCTTTAGTTATGTTCAAGATGTGCAAGTTGTATCATTTAAGCCAAAATTAGGAGTTAAAATTAAAATAAATGAGAATGACGAAGAAGAATTCACTGACGAGGATGAAATTGAAATAGATAATTTAATTAGAAAATTGCAAAATGAATATTTGAGTCTGAAAAAATCAAAGTTGGTTAAAATTGATTTCGAAAAAGATGACGATAGCAATTTTCACATGGATTTCATTACTTCTTGTTCCAATTTAAGAGCTGAAAATTATGATATAACTCCTACTGATAAACACAATGTATTTATTAGGAAAAAAATTAAATTATAAAATTTTTACTTTATGTTTTTAAGACAAAATTAATTGCTGGAAAAATCATTCCAGCTATTGCGACCACTACTTCAGTAATTGTTGGTTTAGACTGCTTAGAGCTTTACAAAGTAATTAAAGATAATATTTTAGCTTTCAAGTATATTTTAATTTTTTTTCTAAAGCTTATTGCTGGACATAAAAACTTAGACGCATATCGAAATTATTATTTAAATTTAGCTCTTCCTTTATTTCAGTCTTCGGAGCCAATGCCAGTAACTAAATACAAGGTAATTTTAAGCTATTTATGAAAATTTAAAATTAAATTTTAATTCAAGTTTTATGATATTGAATGGTCTCTATGGGATAGAATAGAAGTAAAGGGGGAATTGACTCTTAAAGAGTTTCTAGACTATTTTGAAAAAGAATACAAGCTAGTAATAACTATGATAGGCTGTGATGTAACAACTATTTACTCAAAATATCTGTCAATTGAAAAAAGAAAAGATCGACTGAATAAAAAGTAATATTTAGTTGTGATGAATTAATTTGAAATAAGCTAATTATTTTTACTTAAGGATCACAGAAATATTGGAAATAATCAAACAAGAAAAGCTTCCTGAGCACACAAAAAATTTAACATTAAGCATAGTTGCATATGACACAAATGATGAAGATATTGAAGTGCCTCCGATTAAGTACATTATTCGAAATTAATTTTTTATTCTTTGTTCTTTCTTTTATTGATTTTAAATAAAGTTATTTTTTTATAAATCTTTGATAAAATTTTTTTTCTAAGATTAATCATCGTCTGAATTTATTTTCGAGACAATTTTCTAATTTTTAAGAAACAAATTGGCTGGATTAGATTGATTTAATTAAACTCAATTAATGATAAAATAGTATCAGCCGAATTAAAAAAAAAGCTAACCTATTTAATGCCAGCTAGAGTAGCAGGTTGAAATTTTAATCCAGTTAGAAAAAATTTAATACAAAGCAAATAAAATTTTAGAAAGAGTTTGTTTTATATAATAAGTTTTAGAAGAAAGATTTAAATGTTATTAACTCAAATATTACCTTTATTTTTCACCTTAAGTAAGTTTAATTTTAGACTGATTATTGCGTAAAATTGGACAAATCTCTTTAAATAAATTTGAAGCTAATTGTCAAGGAAAGAATTTGTTTGTTAAAGTTTAAAGTCAAAATTTAATTTAAATATTCACTTAGGTTCGAGTTACAGAAAAAAATTCCCGATGCTTATCCATGGGATTTGATACATTTCAAATAATTATTTTTCATAATAAATTAATTAATTAATCTTTGTAAAAATTTTATTAAAAATTATTTCATCACAAGGAGCTTTATTGAATGACATTCAAAACGTTGGATGAATTGAGCAAATAAACCGCTCATTTTGCAAAAGATTTTCAAAAGGATTCCAAGCAAACAAAATATTCTTAGTCGATTTTTGTTTCAATATCTGAGTATTTATTTAAAGCTAATCAAGAGACTTAAGTTAAATGAACTAGAATAAGCAATATTCGAAAGCCAAGAGAAATTTTTATTATTTAAGTTGTGAGTATAAAACGAAGCATTAAAAAAGCTAATTTTTTTCAAGGCTGATTTTATTTCATCATTGTTATTTTTGTATTTTAAAAGAACTTTTTTTTTCTTTTAAATGAGACAAAATTTTGATTTTCTCTAACAAAATAAATAGCTTTAAGATTATTATTAAATAATATGTTGCTTAAAAAGAGATTGATTTAGCCAAATAAAATATAGGTAATTATGATACAAAGTTTAAAAAAAAACATAATAAAAATTAATTAAAATTTGGATACCCAGGAGAAACTAAGCGTAGGTAATTTCAAATTGTAGTCACAAAAACAAGCAATAATATCTTTAATTAAGGAGAATTTTATTTAAAAAAAAGCGACTTAGCAATGTCGTTTTTTTGCGGAATTTGCCTTCTTTTGTTAATATTCTTTTTAAATATTTAAATTTAAAATTTAGAGCTAATTGTTTTACTTAGAGCAAATTTAAAGCTTTAAAAGAAATCGAATTACAAAACCAGAAATTAATATTCTTTAGCAATGCAGCGTATAATCAGCCGAAAAAACAATGAAAATAATGAAAAGAAAGTTAAAGAAATCAGCATTTAAAGCTGATTTATTTTTATTATTAGTTGCCTAGTAATTTCGACTAATCCAAGGTATTTAATTATTTGAATTAATCTTTAGCAAAAATTACGACTAAACATATAAGTGAAACAAAAGAATTCCAAATTAGACTCCAAAAGAGTATTTCTTCTAGAACAATAAGACAAATTGATTTCGGTTTTTAGCACAAATTTTGAAATATTATCACCATTTATTGAAGAGATAAAGCACGGACTTTTTTTTTGACAACCAAAATAGCTAAGCTTGTAAATAACAAAATTCAAATTTATTTAAAGATTATTTAAAAGCCATTGAGATTATCTTAGAAATAAAACTCAATACCTTTAGTTTTGAAATAATTTTGAAATTTTTTTTATTTTATTTAAAAAAAAAAAGCAATTTAAATCACAAGATTTTATGAACTAGCTAAAATGGGATAAAGACTGCTTAAATCTCTTACTATCTCTATCTAATTTTATGTTTATTTGAATGAGAGCTTCTATAATACAGGGATAATTTATGATTTTAGGCGCCTCGTAATCTTTCTTTATAGCTTTTTTTTTTTATTTAAATTTTAAAAAGATTGAATTTTGTTTTTAATTAGGAATATTTAATCGAGTTTCGCTTGTTTGATTAATGTAATCAAATTAAAACTAGTTTATCTTATCTTTTTCTTTGTGAATATGGATTTTTGGCAGGTACTAAATTTCCATCTTTGCAACCAAAAAAGTATTTTTAAAATAAAAAACTAAATTTCTCCTTCAATTTAGTTAAAATTACCTGGTGAATCATAATCTGGATATTAATTTATGTCACAGACCCCATAAAGCTTATTATTTATCTAAGCTTAATACCATAAAAATTTAAAACAAATCTATTTCACTAGTCGTATGATTGTTCAATTTAAATATTTTCTCTAAAAATTTAACTTAAAAATTAAATTTATCTAGTTAATTTGGTTAGACTAAGAAAATTGAAAAACAAATCCTTGGCTGCTCTAATGAGACAAACTCAACCGTATAGCATTTACTGATCGAGCCTAAGCGAGCAGGTTCAGCGAAGAAAAATTACAAGCAAGTAATTTAAGCTGCAACATATTGAAGCTAAAAAGCAGTCAAAAATATTTTGCTTTTATTATTATAGCAATAAAATGAATTTTAGTTTAGCCTTTTTTTTAAATTTTAGAATACTGTCATTGAATTTAAAGAGACATATTCTTTAAACCAAATATTTGCATTTAATTGACAAGCTGATAGTTCAAAAATAGTTTGTTGTATTATGTATGAGTACTCAATCAAGCATCAATAACTTAGAACGAAAGTATGACATCGTCAATAGATTATAGATAAAAAAAACTATCTTTTATTTAAATAAAAACTATATTCAAACAAAATTTTGAGGAATTTTTATCATTCAAGAGTCGTATTTGTTGTGCAATCAATAAATAGAGTAAATAAAGGATATATTATCATTGAGTTGAGTTTCGATTAGCAGAAATTAGACATAGTCGCGTTAAAGCTATTTTAAATTAAAGTTCTTGTTTTGAGATAAGAAGATAAAGCTAGAACTAATCAAGTCTTTATGCATATGAATATAATTGGTGTCGTGATTTCAAATTTATTATCTTTTAATAAATTAAGTCTAAATCACATAAAGCTCGTAATTAACTTGTTTAGAATTTGTTTGCCGATGATAATACTAGCTTGAAAATGATATCTGAATTTAAAATCGACATACAGTTAATGTTTTTATCTTGGAAAGAGATTATTTAAGCGAAGAATTTTTCAGATAAATGAAAAGTCATTTTGTGTTGTAGAGCTATTTCGAGTGTTCGATCCTATTGAGATTAGAGCTTGGTAGATATGGGACCGAAATACGCCTATGCGATACAATTTCTTTTTTATTTTAAATTTTAATGAAATCTAAGAATTCGACAAGCATTTAAGCGAACAGATTTTGTTTCATTATTTCCATGCTTAGTTGTTGCCTCTCTACTAGGAGATATAAATGCAAATTTTAAATCAAGATATTTAACCATTTAAAGCATTGTTTGTATTAGTTTATAGATAATAGTAAATTAAAATCGTTTCGTATTAAAAGTAATAGCTTTCTTTTTTTAATTTAATTTAATGAGATCAACTAAAAAATAACTCGTTCTCTCTATTTTTTAAATTTAAATTTTTTAGATTAAAATTTATAAAATCTTGAACATAATTCAACTATTTTGTTAATAACATAAAATTTCTTATCTCTCTTTTTTTTCTCCTTCTCTCTCTCTCTCTCTCTTATTTTTTAAATTTAATAATCAAATTTTTGACTTAATGATACAAGAGCTTATGTTGCTTAACAGAAAAATGATTATTTTGTTATTAATACCTTCTTTTTTTTTGTTTAAAATTAGAAAATCTCTTAGCCAAGCGTTTTAGAGATCAAGTCAAGCTCAAAATTTTAAAAGTCGGACTCGAAAATTTTAAAATCGCTTGGCTGAGTTTAATTAAGACATGAGTCAGTTATGGATTTAACCAATTTAGATGAGAGAAAATAAAATTATTTTTCAAAAATAAAATTCAACAAGACCAAATAGCAATTGGTGGCAAAAAACACCTTTATGAGAAAAATTTATTTCTAACTTAGAATGACTCCTTAGAGCTAATCGTTCAGATTTAAACAATTAGATTTTGTTGCTTTAGACATAAATCTTTTCAAGTTCTCAAATACTGTTGCTTTCTTTTTCTTTTTTTTTTATTAATAACATATAAAGAAAAATTTTTTCTAAGAAAAGTTATGCGACAAGTTTCAAGAAAGCTTAAATAGCAAAAATGCTTTTTTAAGCATTATTTAATTCAAATCTTTCTCTATTGCAGCAGCAAAAAATAATAACTCAAATAATATTCTGTTTTTGATTCAATCTCGTTTTTCTTTTTTGTTATTATTCTTAAATTTTTATCTGAATTTAACAAAAGGGACCCTCTTTAGATTAACAATAGCATAGCACAATGGCACAGAATAAAATTCAACTCAACTCTATTAAATTTCAACTTTAAAATAAAGTAAAGAAACAAAATTTATGCAAATAGAAATTTGGATAAAAATTAATTTCAATTAATTGGAGACACGAGAATTTTTTTTAGAAGGGGGCTAAGATGATTAATCCACAACTTCTAATAAATCTAGTGGACTTTGTCTAACTGGATAGTTTCGGAACAACAAGAAATTTTGGCATTCAAGTCTTAAAATTAAGCCAAATATTATGCATTCTCATTCTAGGACAAAACTAAGCACGCAATTTCAATGATAAACTTGCACCACTGATTTGGCGTATTATCTAAATTATTGAAGCTTCTAAATCTGATAATAAAGATTGTCACGCATTAGACTATGGATCCTAAGTGATATAGAATTAAGCAAATTTCGGGACATTAAGCACTCAAATTAGAGACATTGAGTTGAAAGATAAATCGTTTGAAAAAAAAATAAATAAAAGAATCTATTCGATTTAGGTTGAGCTTCAAGATTCTGTGAAACCAAAAACTTGATGTTCTCAACAACATAAAAATTGAAAAACTGGCAAATAAATTTAATCTCATCTCTTATTATGTCCTCAGTCATATATATGTTTCTTATCTCTAGTTTTTATTATCTTTTGTGCTCAAAAATCAAATACTGAGTATTTGCCATAGTAAATTTCAGTTAGATTTTTAGAAGAGCTCTTTTCAAACTTTTCATATATTTCGTTTTCCTAAACACTAGATAATGAGATAGATTAAGATAAAAACCCTGTGTAACAAGTGTCTGAATTGTAATCATTTATTTTTGTGCTATTTAAACACTTAACAAAAATAGATTTATTTCAAAGTTCTAGTCAAATAGCTAGATTGATTCGTTCGAGTCCTTGGTAATTAGAAAAGCATTTTAATGTTAATAATAATAAAATTTAATTTGTAAAGTTAATGTGGCGAAAATTTAGGTCGTGAATCTGATATAGGTTGAACTTTTTTTTTCTTTTTTTTTAAATCTATTCAAGGCTATTAAATATTAAATTTTTCCAAATAAACCTAATCACTTTATGCAATAGATTGGTCATGTTCCAAGTCAATTATTCAAGATTGATGCTCAAATTATTGAAGGCTTTGCAAGATTAAAAATTTGATCCCATTAGAAAAATGACATTTTTCTTTTTATTTCGAGTATAATATTAGATATCTTAAGTTACATAATCAAAAAGGCAGCAATAATTTTTTATTTTTTTCATAGCCTGAAATTAAGTTATTGCACTAAATAATCTCAATTTAGGCTTCTATTCGAATGAATTTAATCACAAATTTATTTAAAATGTTTATTTTAGTTTTAGAAGAAAATGTGTCGACAAAATTGTTTTTTTTTTCTTTTCGTAGATATAGCTTGCCATATGTAATGTGGTAAAATTAATTCGACTTCGCCCTAATCCCGTTATTTATTCGGTCTACTCATATAATATTTCTCATTCATTTTTTTTTTAAATTTCTAATCTTATTTAATTTAAGATAAAAAGTTTCAAATTAACAATATAATAAAAGGTAATCTTCTTTCATTCTTGTTCTCAACTCATCATTTATATCAAATATTATTTCTAAATAGTGTTTTAACCATTCTTTCGTTCACACAAATCTCTTTTTTTAACTCAGCTTTTTGTACATTTTCAAAAATAACTAATATCGACAGCGACACATATCCTTGCTTTAATTAGTCTATTTATCATATAATTTTAGCTTCAGAATGCTCAAACAAATATGCCACAAATAGTTCCATATTTTAAATGATCAAATGTTTTTTTTTTAAATTAAATTAAAATTAATCATTAAGTTTGGATTTGGTTACAAAATAAATCTAAAGTAATAGATCGGGCCAAATATTTAATTTTTACAGATAAAATCTAATAAAAGGTGATTAACTTAGCTAATCTGAATCATGGAAAAAAATACATTTTTTTCTGAGCATTTGGCTTAATAAAATTCTGTTTTTAAAATTAAAAAAAAGAGGTTTACTATTTATAATGACTAAAGAAATTATTATGAAATGGATGAATGTCATTTTGACACTGGCAAATATTATCGTCAAGTTGAGCTTTAATTTGATTTATAATTCCAAAAAGCAGGAACTCTAAAACTCTGTATTTTTAGTCGCATTTAATATGATTATCGATCGATAATTCTCATTATTTTTATATATATATATTTCTTGTTGTTGGCTAAATCCTTAATAAAATAATCATCATAATCATATTTGCTTATTTGAATCGGGAATAAATCTCAGAAAAAATTTTTTTGTTGTTAGAAAATATTATAATTTGTCGTGTAAAGTTGATCTAATAAAAGTTAAATAAAGTCTTTAGCAATTCAACCAATTTTAATGCATTTTTTTAATTTATTTTTTCGGATTTTAGCGGTCCAAAGTGTCATTTTAATTAGCCTAGGCGCCAAAAAACAAGTTTATCTGTTCAAATGGCGCCCAATTACATCCTTTAATAAAATTATCTAAACTTAAACTTTATTTAGATATATAAGATGCCGTTCAATTGAATTTTCAAATTCAATCACATTTATTTTTATTCCAAAAACAAATTCCAATCAAAATGAAATTGAATAATCTAAAGCTAATCAAGCAAAAACACCGTAGCATGTACTTTAGAAAACGTAATGCGCACTTGTTCAAAAAAAACAAGTTTTTTAATCGATACTATTCGAAATTGAAAGAAAACACCAAAAATCAATTTAATTATAAGCTGCCTGTTTTGACATGCTTTGAACTAGCTCAAGACCACAATTCAATAACTTCTGAAAACAATTCAATTCTCTATAATGACTATCTTCTAATTTCCTCAAAGACCAAATACAAATACCTATTGCGTACTTTATACGAGCAAGTTAACTTGGACTCGAAAGACAACTTTACAATTGTAGATGGTAAATTTTTTTCCTAAATAATTTAAAAGTTTTAAATATTCTAAATTATTTATAAAGGCTTTTTACAAATAAAAAACTGGGAGCCGATCAGCTTAAGCAGTATTAGTTCGATAAAACAATGTTTTAAATTTGAAGCCAATAATGTGACAGATAAATTGGACCAGCATGGTCCGATCGGTGTAAATAGCAAGGAATCGAACAACGGTGATATCGAAGATGCCGATAATTGTCAGATAAACGAGCCGTCAGATGTTTGCTCAAGTTCTAAAAGTAATGTGTCCGAAAATTCGTATCGAAGTGAAAACAATCCAAAAAATACCAGTATTACAGTCTATGATATTTTGTCACATGTGGTCAGCTTTGCTACAATCAGAATAATTGTTAAGAATAATAGTACCGAAGATATGCAATCTCAGAGGACAGAAACGTATTCGAATCAAGATAATAATTTGATTCAAGATGATAAAGACATGGAGGAAGATAAAGAGGCTATTGATATGGACAGTCCAAAATTGAGCACTGCACCTAATTACACATCCATGTTGTATTCAAATCCTCAATTTGCTAGTCTTCTGCCTCTCTTCAACTTACCCATCATATCCCAACTTTTGAATGGGCTCAAAAATCACCAAGAAAAAAAAGATTTTACGAGTTTTAACGAAGACTTTAATGCTGATACTGATAATCAACATAATCAACAACCCCTCAATTTATGCAAAGACGTTAATAAAAATGTAAATAGCAAAAAAATTAACCAAAATTTAAGTGTGAATACTAGCAAAATTCAAAACAATAATGTTGGTTTTGATAACGCGTCGCCATCTCCGTCACTCTCCACAACTTCATCTACTTCATCATCTAACTGTTCTAAAATGGCTAATATAAAACAATTCGATTCTATGCAGTCTTTGAGCTCAAAATACACAAGAGAGATGATTACAAATGAGCAGTTTAAAAATCTACCAAGTCAAAGTCAAATAAAAATGAGTTATGGCAACCGTCGCCAAAGAGAAAGAACTACATTTGATCCACAAGAAGAAATCACTAGACTAATGCAGGTGTTTGAAAGAACACATCATCCGACACGATTTCAAATTGCGAATATTTGTGATTTTTTAAATTCTCTAGCTTGTCGCAAGGACAAAAAACCTCTAGAGCCTTACAATATACAATATTGGTTCAAAAATGCTCGTGCAGCTTTAAGACGAAAAGTTAAAGGTGACAATCCCAATTCTAATTTTGAATCAAACTCCAAAGCAGCTAGTACGCATAAAGATGAAGAATTTTTGAACAAAGTATTGAACACTAAGCCTTCGTCACATTCTCTAGACTCTAAGTTTACAGATAACATTGATTTAAGTGGAGAAAATTCGGATCAAAACTATGAAGATTCTGTTCTTGATGAAGATGAGTTAAATGATGACGAGGAAACCAATTTAAACGATAATTATGATTCAAATTATGAATATCATCAAAATTCAGGTTCAGGTAAAAATTTATTCAATAAATTTTTTAAATTTAATTTAATAACTATTATTATAAAGAAAATGGATATACTAAAAACAACGATAAAGAAAATTTAGAGAATGTAGAAAATAATTCATATGAAGAATGTGAGTATCAAGATGATTTGAGTGTTGATGGCGATGATAATAACCAAGAAATAACTAATAGCTCTGCTAATAATTTTAATTCAAATGCAAGTCCTGGCTCAAAAAATCGAAATTCCTCAAATGGAAGTCGTCGAAATCGAGTTTTTATTGATCCAATTAGTGAAGTGCCCATTTTGGAACATTACTTTTCCATCGAGACTTATCCGGATCACTATTTAATAGAAAAAATATGCGAAAACCTTAACAAAGGTGAATATAGATACAAATTTCCCAAATTAGAATCAAGAAACATTCAGTTGTGGTTCAAAAATCATAGGGCAAAATTAAAGAGACTAAAAACAAATCCATCGTGTTCAAGTCTTAATCAAAATCAATCGAATCCTGTGTCATAATTTTTTTTTAATAATGCTAGCATACTTTACTCTTGGTATAAGATTTTTTTTTCGAAAAATTTTTTTTCTTTGAATCAATTTTAATTTTTTAAATTAGTCTAAATTTTGTTATTTTATAATTTAAAGATAATCGAATTTGTAAAAGTTATTTGTTATTTTATTCCATTTATAAAATAAGTTCTGAGTGCGTAAACAGAAATTATTCCAAAATTTTAATTAGTATTTTTTGTTGGTTTTTTTTTCGTTCCCAAAAACTATTCCTTAATGTTTTGTATTTTGGTTATGTTTATTTTACTTAATATAAAATTAATAAAGCTACATCAAAAATGAACACTCTTTTAAATTTCTATAAGAAGATATGGTCAAATGATTCAAATGATTTTAGTTTTTTAAATGACTCAAAATAGAAAGAACAATTTTTAAATATAAGAGTCTCAATTGACATAATTACGCATCAAATCATTACCTAAAATTCAAATAATTAATATTTTCCTATAGTCATAAAATTGAATTTCTTGGACTTTTTTTTATGTTTAGCCTAACTTTAATGAAAGTTTAGTAATTTATGAAAACTAGTTTCTAGATCAAAAGATTTAGAATTTAAATAAGATTTACAAAAAATGAAACCAGAAAAAATTTTTCAATCTTTTTAAGAGAAAAATAAATTCATGATTCATTTTGTTATTTTAATAAATTTTGTAATTATTAATTATTTAATTTAAAATTTTTTTAATTTAATATTATTTTTTTAGGAATTTAGGCTTTTTTAAATAAAATATTATTATTTCTATCTTAGAAAACACAAGCATTCGGTAGGTTTTTTGTAAATAAAAATTTTTTACTTTTCAAATTACAAGTCTATAAACATTTATTCTATCAAGCACTATTAAACTACAAAATCAATTTTAAATTGGGATTTTTAATTTTTTTTAATCTATTTATTATATACTTGAAAAAAATTTATCTAATAAGAAAGTAAACTTTAAGTTTCAAAATTATTTTAATCTACAGTCAATTCTGATTTTTTTAATTCGATTCTTTCTAAAAAAAATTAACTCATTTCAGTAATATACTAATTCGTAAAATCTTATTTACTTTCTTAATATAATCTGCTTGATTTCATTAAATTAATAAAATATTTCAAATTATTATCTTAAAGCTGATCTTGAATTAAATTGAAATTTTATTTTAAACTAAACTATTTAAAATTATAGATAAATATTTTCTAAGGCTAAAACAAAAAAGAATTTGCATGAATTGAATGATTTGATTTTGATAAATTGGCTGTGACTTTAAATTGCACATAGTTTAGTATGTAAACACAAATTCTAATTCTTTAATATTCATTTTAAAATTCAAGTTACTAATAAAAATAAACATAATTGCTTTAAAGTTGGTAAAAATTAGTCTAAATGACTGCTTTCTTTTCATTTATCTAGATAAAACAAAATCTTTAGAAATTTAGCCAAATTTTTAAATAAAAATCATGTCAATTGATGCTTTTAAACTGACTAGCTTGGAATGCATAAGCTTAGATTCATTTGTTTTTAAATAAATTTGAAAGTTTGATAATTGACGTCAATTTGCATAACCAGATCTTTGTTTCTAATTTTGATTCAAATTGAATTTTTTTAAAGATCAATTCATTGAATTTGAAGAGTTTTTTTCTGATTTAATCCAAAAAAATAATTTGCACTTAAAATTTAAAATAAAATTTTAAATAAAAGTAATTTTGAAAAATAAAAAATTCGAATTAACACTCTAAAAAATTGATTCTGATAATTTAGAAAATGATTTTGTAATAATTTAAATTTTTCAAATCTCTGCTAATTACTTTGGCTAAAATATTTTTAGATCATTAAGAACCGAATCATGAAGGAGATGAAATTAATACATGGCAAAACATAGGAAAAAATGAAACAAATTGTTTTTGCTACTCTAGAGTTATTGAAGCTTAAACTTTATTCTAAAACAGTGTTTTTCTAAGCTTGATTTCAAAAATAGATAAATATATATATACACATATATTGTCGCAAAACTTATATATTAATTAATGGTTAAATATTAAAGAATGATAAATAGTTTCAATTTTAAAGCTAAATATCCAAAAATATTGTATAATATATATTTTCTCATTTTATTGCTTAGTATATTTAAGAAGCCAGAATGATTAATTTTTTGATCAAGAATCGAAATTGAAAAGACTGAACTAAGTACTATGTCTAATAAATCTAGTCTCTTTTCTTTAGTATCATTTTTTTATTCACCCGATGATTTTAATTGAATAGTTTAGCAAAATTTTGGCTAATGATTTTTTTTCATGCAAAAATTAATTACTAATGCTCAAATTTTAATTTCAAAATGTTGTAAAAGTATAGAATAAATCATAGCTATTTGAAGTATTAATTTTTATTTGACTAATGATATGAATAAAATTAAAGCTAAATAGCTTTGTTAAGGCCAAGAATTATCGAGTTAGTTAATTTAATTTGGTGAATTTATTCGATTAGTGCCCGACTAATTCGACTGAAAATGTTATTTAAGTGAGAATTAAATTACAAGATTAGACTTGGGTCGATTTATTTTGAGATAAATATTACTTCAATAAATAAAAAAAATTGTCATTTATATTATTTTATTAAAAGAATAAAGTATTATTTAAATTCTATTTTTTAAACAAGAAAATTTTGTTGAAATTATTTGAAGATAAATAATTTTACTTTTGTGAGAACTTTAAAAAGCATAGTTTTTATAGTTTAAAATTATTTTGTTCGAAACTTTGAGAAACTCAAATTGAATAAATAAAACAAAAGCTTAATGAAACACTTTTTCATTTATTGCGTTATTGTTGGCCAACCTCGATATTAAAATAGGAATAATTCATTGAGTCGGAATAGAATGGTAGTTATTATTTGTGATAAAATTTTGTAATTTTTGAAGCAAAAAAATAAATCAGTATTTTAAACTCAAAATTAATTAAGTTTTTCATAAAATCTCAGGGCTTTGGCCACGCCAAATTTGGGCTCTCATTAGAAAATTTGATTTATTATAAAAGGAACTTGTCATGGTTGTAGTTATCTCAAAATTAAAAAAAAAATAAGGCCTCTACTCGAAAATTTTTATTTTAATTAATTAGTTTTTGATTTATCATTATTATTGCTATTAGTTTTTAAACTTGGCTATATTTGATTTATTTTTAAAACTTTTTTTTTTTCAAAAAGACTAAACTTAAATTTAAATTTATTTCTTCTTTTCCTAGAGTTTTCTATGTTTAACATATCTGTGTCTTTGTATAATAACAATAATAACAAAATCAAAGGTATAAAAAAAGAATTTTTTTTTATACTTCGAAAAATAATGAAAATACTTTCTTAATTTTGAAATTTCTATATTGACAGATTTTCAAAAGCAAGCATATCTTTGGAACGTTTGGCAATTTTTCAGCTTGGAAACATTGGAAATATTTTGTGATTATCCAATAGTTATTCAAAACAAGTAATTTAGATTCGGTGAGGTAAAAATTAAATCTTTAATGGAGCATTTAATTAGCAAAAATAATGATAATTTTACCAAAATGGTTCTGGTAGTTGGATATGCAGGTAAATAGATATGTTTTAATGAAAGCTAAATAGATAAATAATCATGATCAAAGTATTTATTCAATTTTTTTTCTTTCTCAAAGATCTAAGATTTTATTGCTTAAAGCGAAAACTGTTTCTGCTTGTTTAGATTTTCAATCTTTAGCTTATATTCTTGTCATTTCTATATTATTTTTAATAAAATTCATAATCTGCGCCAAAAAAATTTCGTTTTTTAAATAAATAGAATAAAAAATTCTCAATCCATAAAATCGAATCCTGATCAATTAATTTCTAGGCGCCAAAATTTTCTATAAACCAAATTTATCTATCTAAATAAAGTTGAAGTAAAAAACTGTTCATCCTTTTTTTGCAACCACTGTCCCAAATTAAACATCATTTTTTTCTTTCTTTAAGATTAAAAAAATTTAAAATGATAACAATTTTATGAGTATAAATTAAAATTCTAATCATTACCAGTCTAATTTTTATTCAAAAACATTCGAAATGAAGTTTAATTCAACTAGTAAATCAAAGGTAAATCATCGAAAAATGTATTTTAAACGTCGCAATGCACATTTGTTCAAGCAAAAATTCAATCGTGGCAAGTTGCACTTCAGTGAACATTCCAATTCCATTCCGAACTACAAGCTTCCAATTCTAACTTCAGTAGAAATTGTTAACTTTTCACCAAATAAAAGCTCAACTGTTTTCTCATCTTCGTCCAATTCCATTTTGTTCAAAGATTATCTTCTGGTCTCAGCTAATATCAAATACAAATATCTTTTATATACCCTTTTTGACCAAATTGATTTAGAAAACAAGGAAAACTATTTAATTGTCGATGGTAAACTTTAAAAAAAAATTAATTTGCAAAAAATTTAAATTTGGGATTTTTTTTTTCAAGGTTTAGTGAAATTGGGAGATTGGGAACCGATTTCTTTGAATAAAATTTGTTCAATTAATCAATCACTAGATAAATTATGTGACCAAAAATCAAATTTGGTAGCCCAAAGCTCTAAATTAGAGCCAAATGACGCTGACTCGCTGTCCGTATTCGATGTTCTTAAGAAAGTAATAAGCCTGATTTCTATAAATATTAAAATAAAAACAAAGTTAGTTTTTTTATATTAAAAATTAAAAAATAAATTTTATTTTGTTCTATTATTGGCAGAAAAATTGATGATTCCAATCATAAGAACGTTGAATGCATCGAAACTTGTGCCAAGAATCAAATACGAAAAAAGCTACAAGATTTAAAAAACATTGTTGATGATGATGAAGATAATAATGAAAATTTTGAGCAATTAGATGATTATCAAGGAGCTAATGAACAATTAGAATCTAATTTAACTCAAATTACAAATCAAGAAGAACTTCAACAACTCAATGAAATTGAAGATCAAGACGATAATGAAAGTACATCAGAATCAAATGGACAATACTTGAACAATTTGGCTTTAAATTCCAAAATTCCAAATATGTCTCCAAATTTAACAGCCTTGTTATACACAAATCCTCACTTGGCTAATCTTTTTTCTATGTTTAACTTTCCAATTCTAAGTCAGTATTTGAACGGTCTTAAAAAGCCTGATAATCAGACAGATTTATCAAACATTATTCATAAACCAAATCAGTATTCAAAGAATTCTTCATCTAATCTTTCAGTTGAGACTCGACTAGTTAACAATTTAAATGAATCAAACAAGTCAAATAACTATGCATCTCCATCATCAAGCTTTTCATCTGCATCATCTACATCTTCTGTGTCTTCTTTTAGACCCAATGAGTGTCAAACTGTGACAAAATCGGCTAATAGTGAAGATAATTTTTCTTTTCAAAATATGCATCGTGAGCAATTCCAAAGGCAATTTCAGCAAGATATTAATTCAAGTCAAAATTTTTCCAAAGAAAAGAAACAGCGGGAAAGAACCACATTTGATCCTCATGAAGAGATAAGCCGTTTAATGCAGATATTTGAGCAAACACATCATCCAAGTCGATATCAAATAGCCAGTATTTGTGATTCATTGAATTCATTAGCATGTCGCAAGGACAAAAAACCCCTCGAACCTTACAATATTCAGTATTGGTTTAAGAATGCTCGTGCAGCTTTAAGACGAAAGAGCAAGAGCGAAAATTCAAGTCAAAGCAAAAATGGCAATAACCATGATTTAGGATCGAACGAAGACTCTAAGAATTCATTCGACGATTTTGAAGAAGCCAATTTGGACAAAGTTGAGAGTTGTTTTTTAAATCCAAAAGGTTTGTTTTTAATTACATAACTAAATAATATAAAATAAATCATTCAAAATAATTAATTAAAAAGGAGTCAAGCATGAAAAAAGTGATCAGAATGTAAATAAATTAAATTTTGATTGTCAAAATGATGATGTTAGCTCAAATAATTTAGACATAAATAACAATCGTGTAACACAACTGCACAAAAATCCATCTAATAACTCTTTAGGTGTACAAAAAACGAACGGAAGCCGACGAAACCGAGTTTTCATTGATCCTATTAGTGAAGTGCCCATTTTGGAACATTATTTTTCCATTGAAACTTATCCAGATCATTATTTGATTGAGAAAATATGTGATATACTTAATAAAGGAGAATATAGATACAAATTTCCTAAATTAGAAGCTAGAAATATTCAATTATGGTTCAAAAATCACCGAGCTAAATTAAAAAGACTCAAAATAGCAGCTTCTGAATCAAATATAGCCGATGTGAGTAACAGAAATAAGCCTAAATTAAACGTTAATTCAGGAAAAGAAGAAGCTGAAAATAGTGAAATTTTTGATGATTATGATTATGGTGATTATGAAAGTGAAGATAATGCACAAAATTCACAAACAATTTCAAATTGATTTTTTTTTTAATTTTTCAAAGCCCAATTAATTAGATACACTTTTTTACTTATCATATAAATCAAGAAAACGTATTAAATGATTTAATTGTATTTTTTTTTGTTTTAAAATTTTTTAAAAATTGTTTTACTCGCAATTTTATTTTAAAAAATATACATTTTTTAGATTTTATTTTTCGAAATCAAATAAATATTTAATTTTTTTAAGGGTTAACTTTTGGTTAATTTTGTTCTTTTTTTTTGACTCTATTCAATCCTAGTGGATAAAAGGCAGGCGCTCATCTCCTTTTCAAGTATCTTTTAAAGCAACAGCTCCGATCTGACACAAGTTACTACATCGAGTCGATCATCTACATTGCAATTATTACCCAATCAAAACCAGTTCATCATCATTTTTTGATGAGAGGGGTTTAAACATGCGCCCCGTATTGCAGAGATAGATTTGAAGATTTTTCTACCCTCATCAGATTTAAACCCTCGATTTTTTGCTTGCATGACTAACACATAAACCGCTTTGCTAATTGGGCTCAATTTTGCTCATATTGAAAGTAAATTCCACAAATTTTGGCAAGTTAAATAAAAAAATATTTTTTCAGAAAAACTGAATTTCCTTTTAAACAAAAAAATCTTGTTTAAAAGTAAAAAAAGAAAATTTGATTGAAATTTTAAGCGAAACTGACGTAAATATCAGTGAATTTTTTTTCTAGAGAAATGATTTTTTTATTTTTATTGTAAATTTTTAAATAAAATTAAAAACTTCCAATATACCAAATATTTTTTTTGTTTATTAGCTGATTTTGTCTAATATTAGAATAAAAAACTCTGTGTTTTTTAATTAATTTTTACTATTTTTAAATAAAAAATTTACTGATTAAGTAAATTTTTCAAAATAGTTAATCAAATTTTTTTTTACTTTTGTTTGGGATGTGGCTAGTAATTTTTTAGATTTGATTCTTTGTATAATCTTTAGAAAAATGATTTACTAACAATTTAGTTAATTTTTCTTATTTAACTGAATGTTAATTTTTGCAGCTCCCAAATTCTGATGAGAAAAAGGAGGAACTGGCTTCGATTATTGATTCCAGTATTGAATCTCAAAGTAGAGGAAATTTGTTTTACATCTGATCTTTTGCACATAGACGTTACTTTGGAAGCTTATAGTTATAGTTATAGTTATAAATCTATAGCTCCTATGTTTATAGTTATTACTCTTTAAATAGAGTATGTCTTTTGGTTTATGCTTCCAAGCTAGTCTAGTTTGCAGATTATTTTAAATGTTATGATAAGTTGCGCTGTTTATGTCCCACGTGCTTTTTAGGAAAGTCAGACCTATCTGTAATAACTCTTCCGATGCCGGAGTGACCATGAACTTACTTTAATTTCTAATTAGTTATTACTATTATTATTAATTATTTCGAATTAATTCTGAAAAGATATTATGAAGTTGAATGACACATAACAGTAGTCACCAGAGTTTTTTAAAGTACAAATAGTAAAAGTACAAATTTAAAGAATGAAGTAATTTTGTAAGTTCTTAAAATTGAAATCATCAAATTCAAAAAAATCTTAAAATTTAAATTCCGCCACTAGCAACGCTTGAACAAAAATTCTTATCGATTTTGGTTATTCTGGTCCAGTTTAACGGCTTTTTTCTAAATCTAATTATATCAACAGATCAGATAGGTCGAAATTAACTGTCAAAAACCTAGAAAACAACTGGGAGTCACATACAGTTAACAATATAATGACCAAATCGAAAGATTTTTATACTTATTTTTAAATATTTAAGAAAAAATTCAGAAAAAGACATGGTTAAATTGAATTTGAAGATGTAATAACCCTCAAGCAAATTCACGTTCATATCCTAATTACGATCCTGTCAGGATTTCTTACTGGAATCTGGAACATTTTTTAGAATTTTTCCTAACCAGGACAGTATCTTAGTAAAGTATGTTCTATGATAATAAATTTATATCAATTTTATGTTTTTAAAAATAATAAGTTAAGTATTGATTAATTAGTTAAGCGAAGTAAATGAAATTGAAGAATAAAAAGTCAAAACTTCATAAGAGAACTTTAAAAATTAAAAAGTTTTTGACCGTAAATTGAGATTTTAGAACCAATAATAATAAGAAAATGTTAAATTTTGACAAGTAGCATTATAAAATTCAAGGCAAATGAGAATGAACTGTTTGGTGAAATCGATTATTTTATCAAGATTGAATATTTCTTTTCATAGTAGTAAAGCATTTTTACAGTTATTAGTAGTGATTTGATTTCCTTAACAAAAATAAGATTCCAAAAAGAGTTAGATCATTTTAAAAAAATACGAATATATTCAATAGCTTAGTTTTGTGTGTGAAAAAGAAAACAATTTGATGCTAATCAATAACCATTATATTATTGCTAAATGTAACGGGTGATGCATAAGTAAATGGACAAAAATTAAAAGCGAATATCTGAAAAAATAAAAATGATATTAAGTTTTGGTTTTTTTTCTGATGTAAAGAATTTTTTTTTCAATAGAATTATG
>PJRA01000313.1:2201387-2214405 GCA_016987375.1 Brachionus koreanus | reverse complement strand
TTGGAATCCCGCGACACTTATAAGCAGTTTTATCTCAAAATTCTTTTGAGACTGCTATATTTGACGAGAACCTGTTTTAGTGAAATTAACACTTAACAATAGCAGAGTATTAATGGAGTATTCATCAAAAAAAAACAAAAAAAAATATAATTATCATTTATTTGTCAAAAAAAAATTAAATTATTGATTGCAAATATTTGAAATTTAATACAAAATTGCACTTTAATTTTATTTTGTTTAATTTTGTACTTATGTTTGTTTGAATTTGATCAAAACTAATAATTTTAATTCTTAGAGTTGGAATATGATGATAACAATAAGAGGCCGAGAACAACAATATCAGCAAAGCAATTGGATGTGTTGAAGCAGGCGTATAACAATAGCTCGAAACCGCCGCGTCATATACGGGAACAGCTAGCGGCTGAAACAAATTTGGACATGAGGGTAGTGCAAGTTTGGTTCCAGAATAGACGTGCCAAAGAGAAACGTCTAAAAAAAGATGCAGGCCGCAGATGGGCATCAGCCGCCCCGCCTACTGCTAATTCATATGTTCCAAATTCGTCTCATTGTTTTAATAATTTGTCTAACAAAAGTTCTAACATGACCAGCAAGAACAAAGGATTTGGTCGATCTAACAGAGGCAAAGGAAAGAAAAAATTTGGAATTACCGAAGCCAGCAGTGATGAGGATGAAGATAATCTTTCTTTTGATGGTACGTACAAAAAAATAACTAGTTATTTTTTCTTAACTTATGTTTATTAGATATGATATCTAACAGTGGTTCAGAAGACCAAGATTCAATGCTGATGCCAAATTCGACTTATTTTTCAAATTTGTCAAATCAATTGGTAAACACAGGTTTTACATCAGTTCATTCAAGTAGTACACTAAGCAACAATCAAGCGTTGAATAATTCTATGCACATGAATTTAGTTGAACAGAATAATTCAACTTATACAATTTTAAATAGATTGCCATCGCCAAATTTAGATAAGCAAAAATTTTTTGACATTAATTCGGCAAACTCATTATGCTTTAGAGCAGTTGATATAAGAAGTCAACCAAATCAAATACACAACATGTCATCTGTCTAGGAAAAAAAAAACAGTTTTTGTTTAAAATTTAAAAATTTTTAAATCATTTATCTAATATTCATTAATTGAGTCTTTAGGTCCGTGTTTTTTATAATTTAATTTAAGAGTAAAAATACATTTTCTTTTTGAAGAAAAAAAGCTTAGTCAGAATTTTAAATAAAATCATCTAGTCATTAAAGTCACTTATTTAATTTTAATTTTTATTGTTATTGTAAAAAGTGTATCTATTTTATTTTGTCTTTTTTCCATGTTTTATTTTAAAATAAATGTTTTTTTTCTATTATTTTGGCAATTATTTATCTAAATTTTATTTACAGACAAAATTTTGATTTTGAAATTCTTTTTTTTTTTTCATTGAAAAATTAATTCTTAACAACTTTGTCAACAATATGTTAAAAAATTGAAACAATAAATGGTAGAGCCACTCAAAAATAAAAATATTTAAATATAACTATTAATTAATTAAGACTTAAAATTCGAAGAAAATGGTTTTAAAAAGCAATCATTATTTCTCAATTCATTACATTTTTGGAAAAAAAGCTTATTAATCAAATTTAAGTTCATAATTTAATTGTTTGACTGAATAAATTGCAAAAAAAGCTTAGTTAGTTAACTCTTAAACGAAATCATGAATTAATTAATAAAAAAATTAAAACATGTTATTAAAAATAAAAATTAATTAATAATTTTTGTTTTGTTGACATTCGAGTAAAGCCTTTACTCTCCTACCTTTTAAAACTAGTTGCTCAACTGGGTTTAAGAAAAAATCTTTTTATAATTGCATTAAATGATATAAAATATTCTGAAATTTAGTGCAATAGAACAGAACAAAATGTTAAAGATATTAAAAACTTTTTAAATATTTAAAAGATCAAAAGCAAGTTATGTAAATGCAGCATGGTACAACTTTGATTGCCAGCTTTGTATGTAACACTATGTTACATTTACAGAACTAGTATAAGCCTTTATAAAAAAAAAGTTATAAGCTTTTTTTAGCATTAATTTCATCCTTTTTTATTTTGTAACAAATTTTAAACAACCTAGGCTATTAAAAAAATCAAACAAAATTACTAATTAAAATCCAATTCTCTTAAAAGATTCGAAAAATGTACATTTTGATAATCTAATAAATAAATATGAATCATATATATGATAAATAGTTTTAAAGATCACTGTGACCCCGTGTAATTTTGGTTTCTATTAAGGAAATTATTTTTTAGTTGGTAAAATAATATTATTGCGTTTGAATTTTCTAAATACCCTTATATTTTATATTGTTTAATGAAAAATTAAGAAAATGTGTAAACAATGTTTTAAAGACTAGACAATTCTCATGAAATTTTATATGGCAAATTAAATTTCATGAGAATTAAACTGTTTAGATCAGAAAATCTTACTAACAACTTATTAAAAACACAATTTTTTATTTCTTAAAGAGGATTTTTAATTTAAAATTAAGATTTTAATTTTCTTTTAAATAATAAATTTGAAGAATGAAAAACTTTCGTTTGCAAATTTGTAAGCCATATTATGCTTGGTATATTATTGTTGCAGTATTTCAGAAAATTAAAAATTTTGATTTAAATAATTTGAAATTTTTTTAAAAATTGTGTAGAATTTTTGTAATTACTAGAAATAAAAAATAAGTACTAATTTTAAATAAATTTCATTGTATCAATAAACAATTTTTTTTTCTAATAAATGGTAAAAAATTTTAATAAAATAAAAGCAAAAATGAAAACATGAATAATTCCAGAAATTTTTAACAATTTTAATAATCTACAAAAAATAAAAGTAAAAAAAAATTTATTTTGAGTTAAATATTTTCGGCTAATTTGGATTGTTGTTTGTTTTAAGAATAGATACATAATGTTGCAAATCTTTAAATCGATCGTTTATTGAATCAAGTTTTATCTTAAGCATTTGCTTTTGATTTGATAAATTTTTTACTTCGTTCTCCAACCTTTCTTTGTCCATCTGCAAAAGTTCTTTTTGTGACATTCTTTTCGTTCGACAGTTGGCAGCATAGCCTCTATTTTTTAGAATTCTTCTTCTTCGCTTCAGTTTCGTTCTGTTCTCGGGCGAAAGACTTTTCAGTAGTTTATTAAGTTCTTTGACACCCAGTTTTAGCAAGTCGTCATCACTGATATTCATACCAGGCAAATCCTTTGAGTTTGGTGAGGACATTTTGTCTTAAACCTCTTATTTTTCAAATTAAAAATAAAATATAAAATCCAAATTTATTTTTTATTCAAAAATTTGATAAAGAAATCAAAATTAGGTAATACTCAAACTTAACTTGAAAAATTAAAATTAAAACCCTTCGAATAATGTCAATCTATTGTGAAAATTGAATTTATCTGCCTATACAAATCAATTTTTATTGAAACTAAAAGTTCAACGGTAAATTGGAATTTTTTTAAAATAAAATTTTAAAAAAATTCCGGTCTTTTGAGTCTAAATTATAATTTAAGTAATTATGAAATTACTTATTTTAATTAATAATCACAGCGTTCTCAATTATCTAACTGGCTCATTAATTAATAATTAAAGATATTAAGTATTCTCAAAACTAGACGAAAATTTTATATTTGAAAATTTACAAAATTAATGTGTCTAAAATAATTTAAGATAAACCAGGATATAGAAATTTAACTATTTAATTAAAAAACTTATTAGATGCAAAAATTTATTCTAATTTTATGCTCAAATTGAGAAATTAGATTGTAAATTTAAATGTGAAAATATACGTAGTAGAATTTATAAATATTTCAAATTACTTATGCTTACTTTTGGCTCAATAAAAGCAAAAATTTTAAAACTTTTTCTTAATTTAAAATAAAACTCAAAATTTATTTTTTAAACCTCATTTCCAAAATGGTCTTAACAGATAGCATTTTTTTAAATTGTTTTTTATTAAACTGGAATTTATGGTAGTTCATATAATTTCTTTTATTAATATTAAATTTTTAAATTAAAAGGCTTATTTGCTCATTGATGGTTGTCTTTATTACAATATTTGATTCAATTATCATTTATGGTAGCTTCAAACCAAGAATTTCAAAAACAAAAGTAAAGGTTTTTCAAATGTCAAAAAAATAGGCACAATATTATCAGTTGGATCCATATTTAATTTAAATAACAAAAAATTAATTCATAAATAATTTTAAAAAAAAATATGAAATACAAATTATTTATATTAGAATTATTATTTAAATTTTCACTTTGATTTTTAGTTGAACTGGCAATCGTTTGATTAAAATGATTAGTTAAAATTTTTGAACTATTTTGAATAAACTTTGCTGTTACTTTTGCGATGTTCTGTGAATAACTGCTAGTTGTAGATCTAACTTTTGAATTAAAGGCTTCTGTTACATGATAAGTTGGCTCAATGCGAAATTTGTCCACAGGAAAGTTAATTTCCTTACATTTAACAAGCGAAACTATTGAATTGGAAATATTAGATTAAAAAAAATTTAAATAATTTTACCTAGAAACAATATTATTGATAGTATTTCTTTATTCATTTTTAAATTTTCTTAATTTATAAATACAACTTACAACGATTTTTAATGCAAATTTTAATTAAATTAAAAGTAATTAAATTAGGAAAAAAATTAGAATTTAAGCGGGCTGCAAAACATTTTTCAAACAACAAAAAAAATTTAAATAAAGAAGACAATTTTTTTATACTCGACAAAATATGCTAGTAACTAACAAATTAAAAAAAAATTCCTAATATATGAAATTTTAATAAATTTAATTTTCAATCAAACCATCATTTTCCATTGAGATGGATTTGAGACAATTTCTGAATATATTTTTTATCTTATATCTGTCAGTTTCATTAGTCATATCATCAGAAGTAAAACATACAAATAACTGGGCTGTTATCGTGGATACATCACGTTTCTGGTTCAATTATAGACATGCAGCTAATGTTCTCTCAATTTATAGAAGCGTAAAAAGGCTTGGAATTCCAGACAGGTAACTTGGTGAAAAAAATAAGCATAGTTTTACTTCAATCTTCATTTGAAGTCACATTATATTAATGTTGTCTGATGACATGGCTTGCAATCCTCGAAATCCAAGACCAGCTACCGTATTTAACAATGAAAACGAAAATATAAATGTGTATGGTGATGATGTTGAAGTTGATTATCGAGGAAATGAAGTGACTGTAAAAAATTTTATTAGAGTTTTGACTGGTCGCTTGCCTGAAGCTACTCCCCATTCGAAAAAAATGATGAGTGACGAGACAAGGTCCGATTTTATTTAAAAATTTAATTCAATTTTATCTAATATTTTGTAAAGCAATATTCTCATTTATATGAGTGGCCATGGTGGTGATGGATTTTTAAAATTTCAAGATTCTGAAGAGATTAGTGACATCGAATTGGCCGATGTAATGGAACAAATGTGGCAGAAAAGAAGATATAATCAAATTCTTTTTATGGTTGATAGTTGTCAAGCTGAATCGATGTTCTTAAAATTTTATTCTCCTAACATCCTAGCCGTGGCTAGCAGCAAAGTTGGAGAAGATTCCTTATCAGTAAGCTAAACTCTTTTGAAAAACAATTATAAAATTTTGCTTAGCATCACATGGATCATTCCATCGGCGTCTATGTAATTGATCGATTTACATATTATGCACTCGAGTTTTTAGAAACTGTAGACCAAAATAGCAAAAAGACAATCCAAGAATTGGTACTAATTCTTAATGAAATTTTTAGAACAATTTTTTTAAATTGAAATATTTAATTTTTAGTTTAAGTGTTGTCCAAAGCATAAATGTATTTCAACAGTCACTTATCGCACTGATTTATTTCCAAGACCGATAAATAAAGTTCTTGTAACTGAATTCTTTGGTAATGTCAGAAACATATCTTGGACTCCGGAATTAATTGAATTCTCATTTTTTAACAACATTAATCAAAATAGCTAGATGAAAATCGTCATTAATCAATTTTTAATTTAAGAAAAAAAACTTTTGTAATAATAAAATTTTTTGAGAGAAAAATTTATTTTTTATCCTAGGATACTGAGGATTAAAAAATCTAAATTGATTTATAATTTAAATTCGAATAGTAACCAAATAATTCAAAATAGAAATTTGCTAATTGAGCATGTTCAAATGGTTAAAACCTGTCGAAGAATCACGATTTAAAGCCTTTACAAACAAGATTGTAAATTATGTCAGTAATAACATAGAATACTGTAAAGAATTGTATCATTGTCCTAAAAGCTCAAAAAACAGTTTTTGGAAAATATATTCAATGTATTTGGTTGATTTTTTGACTAAATATAAACTAATCATAATAGTTTCAGTTTCGATGATCATTGTTGGAATACTTATGTGTTTTTTTATAAAAAAAAAATCATGGATTAATTCTAAAATCTTTATTAGCTTGAAAAAAAATAAAACAATTTCAGAAATTCAAATAAGTACCACTGAAAAAGCAGATAAAGAAGATGTAACAAGCAGTGGCCAGTTATCGAATGAACAGATTAATGATTCAAAGACGGATTTAAACGCTGACGATTCTCTAATTGTGCAAATTCCAACTAGTTCGATTAATAATGATACTACGCAAGATTTAAATGAAAATTCTCTTGAAATTAAAGTTGATAATCCTAAAAATATTGAGCAAGAAGAAGCTATAGATTTAGAACAAAAAAAAAACCCAACTGAAAATCAAGAGACTTTGCAGGAAACCAAAACTGATCAAGAAATAACAATAATTGAGAATACAATTGATAAGAAATGTTTAAATGAGGATTTAGAAGTAAAAAGTGAAACAGAATATTTTCCACAAAATAGTTTTCAGAAAAAAATGATAAATCAAGAACTAAATGAATTTAAAAGTACAACTAGAAACGAAAACAATGAAAAGAATATTTCAAATAAAACTGTAGTTGAATCAAGAGTTGGCCATTCCACTAAGTTTATCCATGAATACGAAAAAAAAAGACAAAATTCCAAAATTCCACTTGTTCATGAAAAAAAATCTCAATCTTCCATAAAAAGTAAATGCAGACCGCCTTTTAGAAATAGTCTTATCAAGCATTTCCAATGGGAAGAAATTCAAAAGCGTGGTCCATCAGACATTAAGTCAGTCAAATTAGAAAATGTTCAAGTCGATGTTAAACTTACTAACCAGTGTATTTTAAGCAATAACGAAAAACGATTTTTTTTTGATAACATAGATAATTTCTAGTTTAATATTTTAAATTAATGCTTAAATTTGTTATTTTTTAAATAAATATTTCTAAGAAAATTTTTATAACTTTTTATTTTTGGAAAAAATTTAAAATAACTATGGAAAATTAGAAAAAGAGCTTCTAAGCAATGGTAATACGCAACATTTAAATGAAAAAAATGAACATAATTGTTTTATATATCATTAATTTGAGTTCAGTTTAATTTTAGAATTGAAATATTTTTGTTGTAAAATGTTTAGTAGTGCTAAGTTTTTTCCAATAAGAGAGCAAATATTTGAATTTCATATGTTTAAATGGCCTGAGTCGAGAGAAGAAGTTTTTGGATTTAAAGAAAAAATTTTTGATTTTTATCAGCAAAATTTCAGATGTTTATTTATTACAAAAGAAAAAGAAAAAAAAACTTGGTACAAATTTTCAGATAAAAATTCATATATACTAATGCTCTTAATTATCATTTTTTGTTTGTTTATTCATTGGTTTCTTTACAAAAAAGGATTTTATGAAAGAAAAGAAGCCAACTCTGACAGATCATCATCAAGCCCGAATGTGGTCCAGTCGTCAAGTAGCGGCACTTCTGAAAAATCTAAAACTAATACTGAGTCAAGCAACACTCAAAATTCTGTTTCAAATGATCATAAAAAAAAAGCTACAATTGATCATGTTAAAAATTCGCAAAATGTCAAAGAAGATAATGTTCTTGTAACCAAAATAACGGAACAAAAATACGGTTATGTTATAGCTCCTAAGAATAATTCTAGAGCAAATTCAATACTTGGTATGGGGCCTTATTATGTAAAAGTTTCTGAGACAAATATAGAAACATCAACAATTAATAAGAATGAGAAAAATAACAGTCAAACTAATTCAAATCCAAATAATAATCAAACTCCATCAGTTGAAGAAATGACGTAAAATTAGTTAAAATTTTATATAATTTTTATCATTTGAATTTTTTTATTTTTTTATTCAGTTATTAGAATTTTTTCTAGATTTATTTTAATTTAAATAAAACTGACTTTTTTTCTTTCAATTTTTTTTTAACATTAACTGAATATTTTTTATTATTATTTTGTGGATAAATAAAAAAATAAATTATTGATAATCTACGACATAAAATAGTAGTTTGCTAGTTAGTTTTTTAAACTATTTTTGGACTGTTTTGAAATGGATCCTCTTAGAAAGAATGTTTTATATATTCCAAATCTTGTTTCTTAAAAAAAATAAAAGACTTTTTTTTTAACTTTTTTTATAAGTATTTTTTCAATTTTCGAGTCATAATAAATATTTAGTTACCCTTTTCCCTAGTTAAATATTGCAGCCTCATACACCGAAATATAAATTTGGTGCATGCATTAAATACCATCTCGCCCATATTAAACATTTTTAAACTACAACGAATGCTCCAAAGAAATGTTTTGAATTCAGGGTCTACATTAAAATGAAATTTTTAGTGTTAATGAAGAAATAATGCTTGAGATTAAACAAAAAACTTGATTTTTATTTTTAAAAAAAATGTTCCTTTTGTTTTAATAGTTAAAAGTAGGTAAAGCTCGTCCAGTTTTTAATTTCTTGATCAAAAAAAAATAGAATAAGTTCATGGCTAAATTTTGTCAACTTTTTTATATCAAAATGGAAATATTTTGAATACTAATAAAAATTTCATTAGTCTATTTACTCGAATTAAATTTAATTAACTATCAAAAACGCCTAAGTTTAGAAAAAAGGAATAAGAATGCTATGGAAATTTCATAAATTTATTACTTTATTTTAGCATTTAAATAAATAATTAAAAATTCAAAATTTAATTTAAAAAATATTTATAATTTTTTCAAATACTATTTCTCACTAAAAATATTTTTAAATTTGTAAATTAAATTCAATTTATCAGAAAAAATTTATTTAAATTTTTTCGAGCCATTTTTTTACTTTATCCATAGGTTGACTAGTTTTAGTATCTGGATGTATTGATCGTCTATTTATTTCAAATGAGTTATTTAGACGAGCAAAATCTGATCTTTCCAAATCATTAATCGAATATAAAGAACATAAACTGTATCTATCAAATGAGCCAATACTAAATGTATCGATTTCTAAATCTAAAGCATTTAAGCTATTTGAACTTTTATACAAATTAGCATTTGATGCATTTAAATGCAAAATTTTTGATTCAAAATTTGGCAATAGATTTTTGTTTTCACTATCCAAACACAGAGAACTATTGTTTCTTAAACCTTTGTTTAAACAAAACGAAGAAGTGTTTAATTGATACATTGATTTTTTCTTTAATTTTAGGGAGGAATCATATTGTTTTGTGTTTGATTGAGGAATTTTGATATCAGACTTAATTTCGTTTAAATTCAACCGTGACAAGCACTTTCTATAATTGGAATTATGATGTTTTGTAACTAAAAATGGCTCAAAACTTTGAAATATTTTTGGTTTCTCTTGTTTGAGTGTTTCTTTGTTAGCGTCATTGGATTCATTGGTAATTAAAATTGAAATGTTGGGTGATAATATCTGGTTATATCTATCATTTTCCAACATTTTATCTAGTAAAAATTTTTTATTAATTCTTGTAAAAATTGATTTATTTGAAAAAATACTTATAAATATTTTTCTTAATTTAACCAATATTAGTAATAAAATTACCAAAAAAAAATCAATTTCCTGAAGTAATTAAAAACTTGATATATACCATGTTTAAAAAAACATCAAGTGTAAACACTCTAATTTAAAAATTGCCTTTATAAAAAAAAGCTATTAAAACCTTTTAAATTGCAAGATAAATAAAACTTAGACAGAAGTCTTTTTTTTAAAGCAAAATTGAAAAAAAATCAAATATTCACATCATTCGTGAGTGGGAAATTAAATTTTTGCAGGAAAAGTTTATTTTTAAATTTAAGTAATTTAAATAGACTTAAAGTAAATTAAAAAATAATCTTCTCCAAAAATGATTTCAATGAAGTCTAAATGATGATAAAACTTAAGCAAAAATGAATAATTTATCACAGTTACTCTCATCAAACTAAAAACAAAATCTATAAATTATTCATCTAATAATTAAATTTTGAAAAAAATAATTATGACAGAATTTTTTGTATTATTTGAATATTTGCATTATTTGTCGTCAATACTTGACTAAGATTAAAAGTTTATGTCAATAAAATTGAATTAATAATTTTTTTCGAAATGAAATTTTACTATTTAAAAAGCTACTTTTTAATTATTTTATTATGTTAAATTCAGTTTCGTCTAAAAAATATTTGATTTAAAAGAGAAATTTTTATATCTAAAAGCACCAAAACATAAAGAAGTTAAAATCAAGAAAATTCATTAAATTTAATAAATTATTCTTAATCTATAAAAATTAAAATGCTGTCATATTAATCAAAAATTCTCGAAACTTAAATTATCATAAGGATTTAAATTTTTTTAACTGGGAAAAGGAAATATTTTGTCTTAAATAACCGGATAAAATTTTGCATTTAAAAAAATCCTCTTTCAATAAATAAAATATATAATATCAAAAATCTTCTTATTCCCATTTTAATCTTTTTATTACATAAGATCGAGAAAAAAAATTTCAATTATTCTGAATATTTGACGAAATTTTGAAATTAAGAAAACATGAAAGTATTAGTTTTTTGATATTTTTAGTTCTACTAGAAAAAATATAAATTAAAAATAAGAGCTTTTTTAATCCATCTACTGTGGTAGGTTGAAAATTGGGTTGGAAAATTTAAAAGGTTTCATTATCATTAATTTGAAACTTTACTTTATTTTAGAGAACTTATTTTAAACATAACTGTTTCTATGTAAGAAGCATAAAAACTGACTTTTATACGTCTTTATTTCAAATAAAGTACCAAAACCATAAATTAAGATAATTTTACTTAAATAAAACCAATAATTTGCTTAAATATTATTTGAATTTGAAATGCTTAATCAATGTAAAACAGACTGTCTTTAATTTTTGATCATTTTTTTTAACTAAATTTTGAAAAATGATATAATTAAATTTAAAAAAAAACTTTGTGAAAAATAGTTTTTTGTTAATATTTTAGAAAATAAAAAATACTAAATTAGTTGAAATGTGATATGAAGTCTAATAACTAAAAATTAATACAATTAATAAACCCATTAAGATATTATCCTTTTTTCGATATTTAGGAATTTTAATTGTAAATTTTGATTTTTCGGCTTTAATAAGGAATTAATTTCAAATAAATTATCTCTTAATCTCTTTTTTCTAATTCCACTTCAATAAAAAAATACTAGTTCAAAATTAATTATAACAAAAATTAGAGATAAACTTATTTTACAAAAAAATCTAATAGTATTTAAAATCTCTATTTTGCTTTGTAATGAAAGGGTTGCTATAATGATAGCGATTAAAAACACCAATTTTTGATATTTTTTGAAATCAAGCTTTGTGAACTCATTAAAAAGTTATGTAATTAGTTATATGAGTTATAAAATTATTTAACATAATCAAAAAAATTACTTTAATTAAGCATTTTAGGTTCAATTACTAAACTTTTTAACTTAAGTAAGTTAAGTCTGATTATCCAGTTGTTTACCATTTTTTTTATTATTTAGATTCGTTTAACAAACTAGAATGATAAATAAGATGAATACTTATACTAACTAATTTTGTTGGAATTGGTAAGTATTAATAAATAAATAAGAATAACAATAATTATTGATAAAATTCGTATTTAAATTAAAAATATAAAAAAAATAAAATAAATCATTAATTATTTTTAAAAACCACTAATTCAGTAGAATAAAACTGAATTACATTTCGTAATACTAAATAATAAAAAAAATATCATTAAAGCCCATTATTTGGATAAAACTCTTAGTAAACCCTAAAATTTCAGAATATTAATATTTTATTTTTTTTAAACTGCGTAAATCTTGTACGGTTTTATGTTTATTAGTTTTTATGACTAAATAGTTGTGACGGATTTTTTTCTTTTCTATTTTATTTTAATAAATTTGATAAAAACAATTTTTTTTTTAAAAAGTATCTAACATCAACTATTTGATTGAGTGTTTGAAACTTATAATACTTTAATTAAAATTGTTATTTTTTTAAAGGAAATTGGTATTACATAATTGAAAATGAAAAATTTTAAACAAGATTGAAGTAGGTGATTTAATGAAACCATCTGTTTTTGATATTAGCTAGTGATTAAACTTTTGAAAAAGTAAAATATGTTATTAGTTAAATTCGGACTAAACGCAAAAGCGAAGCATTGTTTTATTTATTATTATTAACTTAAGCAAAGATTATATTAAAAAATTATTAAAAATTAATAAATTATTTAATATTTAATTATAATAATAATATAATATTTAAATACATAAATATTTAAAATTAAGTTCCACATTGTACCAATTGACATGATTGTAATTATTGTGAATTTTATAAAATTGAATAAGATCTCCATGCTCTCGCCTTTCTTTTAGAGTTTCTAGTCCGACATTAGCTAGTCTTGACTCATAATTCAAACTTCTTATTTGTGGAACAAGTTTCGTTGATCTTCTTTGTACTTGTTCAAGTTTAAGTATATTTTTCGTTTAAGTATATTCGTTTGTTGTTCACCATTACACCAAGATCGCGCTCAGTAGTAGTCTCCGCTAATTCAACTCTGATATCATTCGCATTTAACATTGAAATTTCTTGCCTAGTAATC
>PJRA01000313.1:2179319-2201074 GCA_016987375.1 Brachionus koreanus | reverse complement strand
TACCATTTCATCTCTTATTAGCTTTTCCATTATTTTTATTAATATTGATAGTAGCGATATTGGACGGTAGTTTTCAGGATTTGTTTTACCACCTTTCTTCTTGTAGACTGGAGTAACATTTGCTCTCTTCCAACAAGCTGGTACCATACCCGACTCGTATGATAATTTAAACAACAAAGACAACGGTTCACATAATGCATCACTACACTCTCTGAGTATATATGGATGAATGCCATCGGTCCCTATTGATTTGTTTTTGTCTAGCTCATTAAGCCTCTTTTTTATAGCAGCTGGACTGAAGATCAAATCAGGATTTAATATACAATCAACTGGAGCTCTCAAAGGAAACTCTGGTTCACTATTTAACGCATCATCTGCTTTAAATGAACTATAAAAATGGTCATTTAGACATTTTGCAATATCATTGCCTTTGACCAATTGATTTCCAAATTTGTCAGTAAGTGATCGGATATTACACTTGACATTTTTCTTACTATTTACATAAGAGTATAATAGCTTTGGATTAGATCTGCACTTATCGATTATTGACTTTTCATAGAGTTTATGAGCTAACTTAACCAATGCTTTAACTTTTCTCGCCTGCTTGTTGAATTTATATTTCAGTTCTTGTTTGTTTGTAGTAGAAGCTCCTCTATATTTGGCAAAAGCCCTGAACTTAAGTTGACATGCTAACTTGATATTTGAGTTAAACCAATCAGGATTTTTATTCATGCCGTCTATTAACACTATTTTCTCAGGTATATTCCTTAAGATTATCTCATTGTATTTTTTTGGAACTGCTCACAACATGTTTCAGCATTTTTTTCATTTAGTAAGACAAACTAGTCAACTGAATTAAATTCTTTTCTAATGTCAACATAGTTGCCTTTCTTATAGTTCAGCCTTTTAATCATTTTTGCATTTGTTTTGACTCCTTCTTCCAAAATTACTTCAAACATCAAACAAGAATGTAGTTTCATTTTATCAGTACATCCAATTGGCGGTTTTATTTCAATATTGTAAATAATTTCGGGATCATCAGCAATGACTTTAAAGAATTAAATCAAGAAATAATTACATGATTAAAAGATAAATTGATTTGAACGATGTATTCTGTACAACTTTTAACCTCTGAAGGTTGGTTTGGGATATGCGTGATAGGGTGCAAAAGCTATAGTCTATGATTGAGCCAACAAGTGCTGTGTAGACTTCAGTTAGAGTTTTTTTGCTTAGCTTTCAAGATTTGTGGGACAAAATCTTAACAATGTTTCGCTCCGCAAGTAACCTGCTGTAGCTTATTATTATTAATATTATTCAAACTATCTAACCAAAAATTTGAGTTATGATGTCATTGAGTAAGGATTTTTCTCTTTTTTTTGTTCTTTTTCCCTTATTGCTCATAAATAGATAAATAATTTTCAAATAAATGTATTGACATAGACTTTTTTTAAAAGGATTTAAATTATATAGATAATGATAATTTTATCTAAATTCTTAACTATTTCATTAAAAAAGCACCTAAAATTTAATTGTTTCAGAGACTCAAATTGATAGAACTAATTTTTGGTCACAAGTTAAAAATTAATTTTTTAGGCTTTTTGAAATTCTTTAAAAGTAAATAAAAATATTATATTTTTGGATGACTCACACTCCAATAAATTTAATTAAATTGTTAAACATTTTTTCTTTATTTATTAGTTAAGATCAAGTAAAAAGATTTTTTAAGGATTCAAAATAAGATCTAATTTAGCACTTAACGTATGCAAAAAAAAATTCTGTAAATTCTTTTATTTCAATTGTGATTAAAATTTAAAGTTACAAAAATCAAATTGATTAGACAAAAATCCAAATTATTCGTTTAATATAGCCATACAAATATTAGAATATTTAAATTGATCAAGTTTTTTTTTAAAAAAAAAAGTAACTTTTTTGGTACTTATTAATTTGAATAAATAAAAATCTTTGTAAAAAAGTCATAATTTTATTTTTTTGGTTTTGCTCAGACTGATTCAGTTGGTTGAGTGGTTAATTTTCTTGATGAATTAATTATTGTTTTAAATTGTTCTGGAACTGGATACTCAGAAAATTCGTCGTCGTTCTCGTTCGGTATCAAAACATTCATACTTGATGATTTTGAAGTTACTATTTCAGAATTCAATGAATTTCTACTTAAATAAACTTGACAGCCATCAGTTTTTTCTATTGAAACTGTGGGAACTTTTCCCAAAACTTGCATTTGAACACTCTTTGAATTAATAAACTCAACAGTGGACAAAACATCATCAAATAAAAGACCAACTCTGTTACAAGAATCGACAATTATAGAATTTATTTTTCCTTTAACTGTAATAGTACATTCTTTACATTGATAAATGTACACAGTTTGCTTCAAATCAGTATCTTCAATGACCAAATCATTTCTGTTAAGTTGATTTTCAATTTTCCATTTTTTGTCAGCCAGTTCAAAAACAGGAGGCTTTTGAATAACAGTTGTAGACTTAGATTGTAAACTAGATGAACTATTTGTCAATGAATTTGTTCCACTTGGCACAGTATTTCCTGCTCTCAAGTTAGGATTTTTGTGAGTTTTTTGGTCATCTGTGACTTTTTTTAAACTCTTAGTAATGTCACTACCCTTGCTTAGTTCAGCAAATAAAGCATCCGTATTTGCTTTATTAGTGCTGCTCTTTGACTTAGAATCATCTGCTAATAACTCTTCCAAGCTCATGACAGGTGGCGGTGGTGGTGGAGCACATCCTCCACTTGGTGCACTACCTAAAACTATTTTTGACGCATCGAATTGCATTGATTTTTTGCTTGAGTTCCATGTTACGCCGGTAGTGTGATGCTGTTTTACATAAGCCTGTAGCTCACTTAGAACTTGAAGCCATTGTTTTACCCATTGCACATGATTCGCATCTCTTAATGTAATTTCATTTAAAATTTATTTATTTTAACTATTAATTTTATTTTATACTTTTCTTTATAATCCTTTAGGACTCTATTTGTATAAAACTGAGCTGCATCACTCATTTCTTTTACATAAGGAGCTGGTGTTGGTGATACTGCTATCCATCCTAAGGCACCAATTGATTCACTAATGGCTGACAAATGGTTAAAAAATGCACTGGAACGGTTCTTTCCTCTGAATGACTTGAAAAAAAAATGTTTTAATAATAAAATTTTTATAAATAATTTTTTTCTTATTGATCGATTACTTGAACTTCTTCGATACTTTTAGAATATTGTTGTAGAAATTTCATTAAAGCATCTTGAGATGGTTGGACACTGCGAGCTGCTTCAACTAAAAATTTTCGTTCCAGTTTAAATGCGTTTTCAACTAAATCGACCTAAAAACAAAATTTATGCATTAGAAAAGTATTCAAGCTAACTTAAAATTAAAATGAAAAAACTAACAATAGTTTTGACATCACCACCAATTTTGTTCGACAGGTCTTTAAAGCTTGAAAATTTGGAATTAATGAGCTCATCAAATGCAATTATAGACGGTAGTTCCTCTGTGTTATCGTGGCTACCATTTTGAATAGATTCTGTTGCGGATTTGGCACCAACTTAAGTTTAAGATTTAAATTTCAAGTTAATAATTTGGTCGATTTTAAACTTACCAGATCCAGACGAGAAGTTTTCCAACTTAGATGTTGCCTTCTCCATGCGAGTTACTAGCTTTTCCATTCGATCGACTAATTCCGCACTCATTTTACTATCAGCTGATTCGGATCTTTTATCTTTGATAAAAATTTATAAAATTAAATTTACATTTATTAAAATATTTTAGAAAAAAATTGATTTTTTTTGTAATATTTGTTCATACCATCTAACGGAGCGTTTGATGGATTATTTACATAAATTTTAGTGGAGGCGGCCGTGGTCGGATTTAAGTTAACTTTATTGATAGAGACCGATGCGTTGGATGATGATGATATTGTGTTTGCTGGATGGTGTACTTGCTTGCTTGGTGGATGATAAATGCGAGACATTTTGGAAAATAAAGTTTTTTCTTAGATTTAAAATTTAAAAATTAAAATAAAATGCTTTTAGATATTTTGCTCGTTGCTTATTTTCTAATCTTGGTTAAGATAATTCTATATAAGGTAAAATGGAATGAATAGAAAAATTTTGATCATATGACAAATTAATTTGAATTAATAAAATGGCGATATTATCAAAGCAGTTTATATACTAAACTGATGTTGTCAAAGAATAAAACGATCTAAAACGAGTTATGAATCATCTCATTATACACAAGAAATTTTTGAAATTTTTCTTTGCTCTTTAGTCTCAAATTTTGTTTTTTAGAGAAAAGAAAAATTTCAAATTTTCATTCATACATCTAAGACCAAATTAAGTGAGGTAGAATTAGTCGAATTCATTAAAGATTAAATTGCTTAAATAGCTTTTAAGATTAAGCCAAAAAGAACGGAGAGAAAACATAGTCAAAAATAGGACAATATTTGAAATTTTTTCAACATAAGCTCGCTCAAATCCATCCATCATATGTCAAAAATGTTTTTTTTTTCTGTTTTTTTTGTCTATTAGTACAAAATTTGTCCTTTGTCATTTTTGAAATTCTATAACCACAGCTGCCTCCACTATTTTGCTAAAGTATCGATTAATCGATAAGTTCGATTTTTCTTTTAAATACTAAAAAGAATACGAATAGTATAAATTATCATAAAAGCTTTATTAATGCCCGTTCTTCACATCAACTTTTTATATTTGCATTCTTTGTTTAGATGTGATTTATTGTTGTTGAACTTTAAAGAACAGTGCTTTGTCTATGAATAATAATGTACGAAATAATTTTTTTGCAAAATTATCATTTTATCATAAAAATTTTACTTTTGAAATACAAAATAAAAAAAAATTCCAATTCTTTTCCACTGCAATCATCTTATGATACTTGAAATTAAAAAAAAACAACCTCATTTCATTTCAATTTTTAGTTTTATCAAAACTAAATGTTGAAAAAATTCTTCTAAAAATGTTAATATATTGCTAATAAATTTAAATTTAGGAATATCACTTCAAAAAGAAAAGAAAAGTATAAACTGTTATTCTAATGTTATTTTTATACTAAACCCTGCTAGATTAAATACTAAAATATGAAAATTTTATAAAAAAAATTAATGATGACAATTTTTAAATTCTTTAAATTTGTAAATAAAATTTTTCTTATAAAAAAATTGATTTTTAGTGAAATTCCTGTCAAAATTAGAAAAAAAATTAAATTTTAAAATATCATTATCAGTTTTTTTTTGAAACTCTATTTAATATTTTTTTTCAAATAATAGACAAAAAATTTTTATCATAAATATTAATTTTTTCGTGCATTTAAGTTCATATCCTTATGAATCAATTTTGTAAAGCTTAATTTTCCTGCAATCTTGCCAAACTATCTTAGTTGTATTGTATTTCTTTTATCAATTTATAATATTCTAGTTATTTTCTCATTATGCAAAAATCAATATATTAATATCTCAATGAACCTGTATTTTTTTGTGTCTAACTACCAAATAGGTCATTCTAGTAATACATCTTGGCAAACATGCCTATCTAAGCTAATTATTATTAATGAATGTGAAGAAAATAAAAACTTCTCTAATAAAGACTTATTCTAAATTTTTTTAAACAATTTTTTTTTGTTTAACTTAAAAATTGATAAAAAATTAAACTTTTTAAGAAAGATTAAAAAAATTTTTAAATAAATTTTCAGAAAAATGTAAAAAAAAAAACTTCTCTTCTTCATATAGAATCTTAAAATTTATTAAAAATTAAGATTCAACCAATCTTTAGCATATCTAAAAGAATCATAAATTCTTCCACTATTATTTGAATTTAACTTTTATTTAAATATATTGTAAAATAATTATTTTAATCAATCAATTTTCTAATTATTTCCTATGTATTTGTTAATTGTAGAATGTAGTTCACGAATTCTTCAATTTATAATCTAAATTAAAATAAACTTTGTCGTCACCATTAATTCGAATATTTGATAAATAGACTACTAGACAACAAAAAAAAACTCTAATCTAAGATAAAATTTATCATAATTAAGAGTTAGTTTTTAAATTTAAACAAACGAATTAATAGCTGTAATCAATTAAAATAAAATAATTAAAATTTTTACCTTTTTTTCTTGAGCTACAAACGTGTTTTTGTTTAGTGATAGATTTTGTTTTAGAATCGTCAATTTTCGAGATAGTCATATCAGTTGCATGTCTGAAAGATAAGTCAGAAATTTTATCATCATTTTCTTTTTTCATTTCTACTCTAACTCTTTTCTTGGTTTCAGGTTTTTTAATTCTTTTCAAATTTTTTGTTTTGTTTGTGTCTATTTTTTCTTTTTTATTTTCTAAATTGGCATTAATTCCCTCAATTTTGATATAAAACTCGCTTCGTTTGTAATTAGAAGCACAATTGTTGACTGAATTTCCATTTTTTGACACATAAGTTATTTCATTTCCGCTCATTATATTATTATAGGTCTCTTGAACAATTGGTACTGCTTCACAATTTTTGGCCACATTGGTATTGGTATTGGAAATTTTTTCAAAGCTATCCGAACTAATTCCAGTTTCATTTGAATCATGGTTGATATTACTAACCTCTTCGCTATTAAGCGAATCTTTCTGGAATTTTTCACTAAAATCTTCTTTATTTTTTGAAATAGTCAATGTATTCAAATCAATGTTATTGTTAGAAAAATCAATAGATTCATAAATATCAACATTATTTGTTTTGCTAAAATCAGACTTTGATTCCACTGATCGAGATGACCTCCGAATTAATTTTTGGACAAATTCATCCTCAGTTTTGATACTTTTATTAAATTTGTTTTTTAGCATTGAAAATTGATAAGAATTTATTTTTTTCAAAAGTTTTATCTCTTGCATGCTTGGATTTTTTTCTATGGAATCATGTTCTGAAATGGTCGGCGATTGACTGGAAGACAAGCGTTTCTTTGTAAGAGAAATAAGCTTTTTGATCTTGTCACTATTGTTTTCAACATTTGGCTTATCAGAATAAGTTTTAGGTGACGGTATTGAGGAAAAAAGAGTCACCTCAGATGTTTCATTTGAAGTTATGTAGTTAAACGAAGAAAGTTTTTTTCCACTACTCATTTCTGTTAAATTTGCTGATTGAATTGACTTTGGATGATAAAAATGTATGCTGTTGGAGATAGTACTTGGATATGATATGGTCAAAGAATTTGAATCGTCGCTGGTCTCTGATTTTTCGCTCCCAAAGTGTTCAACTTTTACAACTTTTTTTTCTGAATCTACTAAAATATCTTTTTTAGAATTTTTTTTGACCAAATTCGAATTGACTTTTATGCTAGCTGTCGAAGTTGTACAATTTTTGTTCGAGCAAAAGCAAAGATTTTTTAGCATTGCCAAAATTTTTGAATCGTTTTTGAAGCTTTCATTTATAACGATAAAATTCTAACTCAATTCAAAAGAATAAGTACCTATTTGAAAATTGATAATCTTGTTTGATTGATTAATAGAGATTTTCTAATTAAAAAATTCAAATAGTACAACACCTTTGAGTTCAATAAGGGCAAAATCTTGAGCAAGCATTCAATTGTAAATTGGGTCTATTTACTCCTCTAAATACTTTCATTAAGTTAATTATAGAAAATATTTGCATTGATTAAATGAATATTTAATTTTTTAGGAATATTTTGAAAGTCATATTTCATTGATACAGGTATTGATTGATGTTTTCTGTATCATTTTTTTTTTAAAGAATATGAAGCATTCAAATAGATGTACTGAGATGGAGAAAATTTTAAATGGATGAAAACATTTTATGACTAATTTTTTTTTCAGGATTTTATCATAAAGATCATGTTAATTTATGGTTTGTATCAAACTTAGAAATTCAAGATAAAAGCTCAAATTATTCAATATAATAAAGTCTAAAAGCTTAAATTTAATTTCTAAAAAATTTAATCAACCCCCTAGCTGTAATTAAAAATTATCAAATTTTAAAATTTTACTAGAGAAGGCAAAAATCAAAACAAATTCTTTACCATTATAAATTATTTGATTAAATATTTCAGTAATTTTGTAAATTTTTTTTTCTATTGTCACATAATGAAAATTTCCGGGCTATTGAGATTACGGCATTTTCGATAATCAAGGAAGATATGCTTTTCCAAATCTACCCGGAATAACAAGGTTTGATTGTAGTGAGTGCGCTGAATTCAACAACAGACACTTTAAAATTAGAACCAAATGAAATTGTTGGATATTTGGAGGAAGCTGCTGAGTTGGAAGACGATAATGAAATGTTTCCTGAAGCTAAAGTTGAGATTAAAAAACAAGACTTAGCATTAAACACGACCGAACTTGAACCAAGAAAAACAAGTGTTAATTTTGGTCCAAAATTTTTAAACATTAACAAAGATCTTAATGCAACACAGGAGGACCAGCTTTTGAGTTTGCTCAAAGAGTACCAGGATGTGTTTAAATGGGACAAGGAATCAAGTGGTTTAACAAATTGGATTCAACACAAAATTGTGACAACAAAGACTCGTATCCATTACCACGAATCGATGAGACACTAGAAGCCTTGGCTGGGTCAAAATGGTTTAGTTCATTGGACGCAGATCGTGGATATTGGCAGGTTGGGTTGGCACCGGAAGATAGACCTAAGACAGCTTTTGCTACCGATGAAGGCTTATTCCAGTTCACCGTTATGCCATTTGGCTTGTGCTACGGACCGGCGACCTTTCAAAGACTAATGAACAAGGTGTTGAAGGGTCTCACTTGGGAAAGATGTATGGTGTACATTGATGACGTAGTGGTATTTACAAGGAGCTCTGAGGAACACTTGGTACGTCTTGAGATGGTCCTAGATCGTTTTCGCAAGGCAAACCTGAAGCTCCAGCCTAGCAAGTGTCATTTTTGCAAAGACAACTTAGTGTATCTTGGGAACAAAATTTCAGCTAAAGGTATTCTACCAGACCAAGAAAAAGTAAAAGCAATTTTAGAAATAGGAGTACCAAAAACGGCTAGAGAGCTTAAGAGATTTTTGGGTGCAGTATCTCATTTTAGAAAATTTATAAAGAAATTTAGTAATATCGCCACGTGTTTGTACAAATTGAGCGAGTCCAAAAGCAAGTTAAAATGGAATGAGCAAGCAGAAATTGTATTCAATCAGCTAAAACAAAAATTGGCATCAGCACCTGTGTTGGCGTTACCGGACTTTAAAAAACCATTTAAAATTGAGTGTGATGCATCTGACACGACAATTGGCGCAATACTTATCCAGACCATAGATGGTAAAGACCATCCGATTGCATTTGCTAGTCGTCACTTGACAAAAACAAAGAGAAATTATACGGTGAGTGAAAAAGAGCTACTAGCAATAGTATGGGGTGCTAAGCATTTCAGAGCTTATGTGATTGGCCGTAAAATTTTGTTTGTGACTGATCATCGACCACTGGCAACGCTCAAAAAGCTGAAAGATCCAGCAGGACGTCTTGGTAGATTGTTTTCAAAACTTCACGAGTTAGAGTATGAGATTGTTTATAAGCCTGGTCCGGCAAATGTTTTTCCTGATCTTCTGTCCAGAACAGTTGCAAACATTTACTTGATAAAAGTAAATGATGGTGCAATTTGGAATTTTGAACAACAAAAAGACACATGTATAAATAAAGTGGTTGAATTGGTTCGCAAAAAGAGCAAAAAGATCGAGTGCCTAATGATTGAAAATGGACAAAATTGGTTCAAAATCAAAGAGTATTTGAGACTGGTAGATGGAGTTTTGGTTGTTAGATCGAATAGTCATAGTGATCGAGTAGTGGTACCTAATCATGCAGTCCAATATCTCCTTAGAATTTATCATGACTATGAACTTTCAGGGCATCGAAGTTTCGAGAAGACTTATGAGCCAATAGAGTCAAATTTTTTTTGGTTTAATATGCGAAAGCAAACGATGGAGTATTGGAAAAGTTGTGATATTTGCCAAAGATTCAAGAATGGTGGTCCAAGTTTTCGTGCTCCTTTGAAGCAAATTATCATTTCACGACCGTGGCAAATGATTGGTATTGATTTCATGGGTCCATTGGTCCAAACATCCAGGGGAAACCTGTACATTGTTTTAGCAATGGACTATTTTTCAAAAATTTTAGAAGAAAAAGCGTTGGCTACTTTTAGTGCAGAAGAAACGGCTAAGTTTGTATTTGAGGAGGTGTGTCGATATGGAGCATTTGAGTTATTGCTTAGTGATCAAGGATCGAATTTTGAAAGTGCGGTGTTGAAACAACTTTGTGATGCATATGGAATTTCAAAACGGCGTAAATCGGCATACTATCCAGAATGTAATGGTCTGATTGAGAGGACGAACAGAACCAGAAAACAAATCTTAAGGGTTTATGTTCATGATGCTTAAATGGACTGGGACATTCACTTAAAGCAAATAATATGTGCCTACAACTTTTCAGCACATACATCTACTGGTTTCTCGCCGTATGAAGTGATTTATGGTAGAAAGCCTGTGAAAGTTATGGATCAATTAGTTGGAGTGGCTAGTGGAAAAAGTCCGAAATTAGATGTAGACAGCTACGTATCAAAAATTGTTCAAGCAAGAGATAAAATACACAAGCTTGTAAACAGCAATTTGGCTTTAGCTAGAACAAAACAACAAAAATATTACGACCAAAAAGCCAAACCTTTGGAAAATTTGAAACCTGGCGACTTAGTTTTACTAAAGAATTTTAGGCATAACTCTGAAGAAGTCAAAATGTTTTCTTACAAAATTTATAGGTCCATTTATTGTCTTAAAAATTATAAATGAAGTGTCGGTTAAGATAACCACACTTGATCGATTTAAGAGTTTTGTTGTACACATAAATCGGACGAGGAGGAATTCGAAACATCGAGTGAAGGCGAGGTGGTGGAAGAAAAAGATGGCGAAACTGGAGTGGAAGAGTTAGTGCATGTTCAAGAAAGAAATGAACAGCGTTTTTCAAAGAGGGGAAGGAAGCCAGGAAGTAATAACAGTGAAAGTGTTAGGTAGAAAGAACAAGTGACCAAGTCTGGAAGAAAGTCTGTGCCGCCTCAACGACTAGAATACTTCTCTTAAACAAAAAAAAACTATTTATTTTATTTATCTTTTAATTTAATTTTATGTTTATTTATTTATAACTTGTATTTTATTATTTATGGTTGACATTCTTTAAGGCCCGAGGGATGTAGACATGTCATGTGACTAAACCACATGACTTATTAGATTTTTAAGAACTAAATGAAATAGATTTGAGCTTAAGAATTATATAACTTTATCCAGCACTCACGCATGTGTTCTCTGAATGATTAATTCATACAAACATTTTAAAGCGTTCCTTTCTTAAGCCAAACATTGTCACTATAAATAATAGAAACTATTCACATATTGAAATGTATAATTCAATAAACAGTTTATACAAAAAGTGTACTGGTTACAACTGTACAAAAAAATAAAATAAATTTAATAAAATTAATCAATCATTGAATGGGTTATTTTGGCAATGTGAAATCCTAGTAAATACAAAAAGGAAAAACTAAATAATTTTTCTAGTTGTGCAAAAATGGTTCTGTAAACAGTACAATGTTGTACAAGTTTGTACAAACGAATTCTAAGCTCTGAAAAACTGTGCAATTTAGTGCAAATTTTATCTAATGTTTTTTTAATGATGTGCATTTTACAGAGAAATGAAGAGAATTTGCAGAATTTAGAATTCGTTTTTACAAACTTGTACAACATTGTACTGTTTACAGAACCATTTTTGCACAACTAGAAAAATTATTTAGTTTTTCCTTTTTGTACTGTAATTTTTGTACTAAGATTTCACATTGCCTTTTTTTTGAAAAAAAACATATTAATATTATTAAGAGTAAACAAAAAACTAGCTTTAAGATATTTAATTTAATATAATTAATAATTATCGTATAATTTTAACTTATTTAAACCATTATGACGACACATAATTTTAAAATTAGCTGTTGTAGTAGTAGTAATTAAATGAGAGCTTGTTGTAATCAAATACTTATTATTGCTTTTAAACCATTATCCAAAATAAAAATTAGGATTTAATTTTTTTTGGTAAAAACCATAAAAAATATTTAGTCCAATTAATATGTACTTCTTTCTTTTGTTTAAGATTTAAATCAAATTTTTTTGGTTGACTGTTTTTAGACCCCTGGATACAAAACATTTCATTTCAAGCTTTATTTTATACAATACAGTATAATATAGTAAATCATGTTAAATTTTGATTTAGATAAATTAATATACTCAATTCAGTTTAACATTGAATGTTTACTTTGAAAGACATATTTCTGAAAAAAAAACATAAAATCAAAAAATTTTTGAAAGTCTTTCTAAATCAACATTTTTAATCATGATGATTTCAATTAAATCATAAACTTCCATTCAATTTCCTTCTAAACAATATATTATTCTCAAATTCTTAGAAATCATTTTGTAGCTTTATTAGAAATCATTTTTGAATTGTTAAACAGTAATTCAAAAATAATTTAAAGAAAATAAATTAAAGCTTTATATTCGATAGATTATAAGGAATTTAAATAAATTTTTTAAATTTCAATCAAACTTGAATATAATGGTTTCATTTTTTTTTAAATTTAAATTTCAAATTTTTTTATTTTTGATTTTAAAATTTTGAATAATTTGAATAATGTTTTGAAACATAGTCTGAATCAAATTATAAAATTTAACAAAAGTTAATTTTAAAATTATTGGAAAACTTATATCACCTGCAAAAATAAAAATGGAAAAATAAACAGAAATCTTCTCATTCAAATTGAATTAAAGCTTAATAAGCTGAATACATAAACTTATATTTTTTTTAATAATGAAACTTTAGAAAAATGATTTTTGAAATTAAAATAAATTAAAAATTCAAATTTTTTTTTTAATTTACATTTTAGATTAATTAAAAAATTTGAGTAAATATAAAGGTAAATTAATGAAATGTTTAAGGACAGTTGTCTTAATTTAAATTTTTGAAATTTTCCTTGAAGCTCCTTTCTCGATTTATTGCAATTTTATAAAAATAGGAAAATATTTTTAAGTTACTTTAAACATAAAAAATATCATTAAAGATTGAAATAAAAGTTTGATTTTTAATAATAAATAATGCGTTTATTCAATTAATTAATATAAAATTTCATATAATTTAATCTTTCATAAAGATACATAATTATCTAATAAACATTTTAACTTATTTTATTTTGAATTTAAAAATAAAACAAATCGAATTAAAATTTTTGAAAAATCTGACAAAAATTAATAATAATTACATAATTTGAATACAATTCATTCTAGACTTTTGTAATTAATTTAAAAAATTCTTATTTTTTAAATAGGTAAATAGTTTAAAAGCATATTTTGAAATTTTTGTTTTCAGTAGTAATCGATTAAAATAACAACGCAAGTGTTATTTTTCTCTAAATTATTGTTGTTCTTAGCAATTTTTCTTTTAATATCAATGCTATTTTAAATAAAACAAATTAATTGTGAAATGGAACCCTTAATTTGTTTATTTTTGTTTTCCATAAATTGAACCAAAATTGAAATAAAGTTGGATGTTTCTTGTATTAATTCAAAAGTTAAGACGCTTGCAGCAAGTTTCTATAGAAACTATACGCAATCGCATTTAATTGAAAAATTGAAAATTAGACTTATTTTCTTGAGCATTAAATTAACATGCTCCCAATTTATTTTGGCTTATTCATTTAACAATTAAAATTAATTAATTAACAATGAACAGTCTTGCTACAAATCCCGACTATCAAAATTTAAAATCAGATAGTTTTTATAAAAATCTGTCATGTTTAATCCTACCTGCTAAAAATTTGACTCTTTCTCAGTCGGAAATAAATTTTAATAAGCCACCTTTTTTGCCAAAACTTCCTAAAAAAGCATTGCTTTGCCGTCAAAATGAAACTCATCTAATCAATGATTTTTATCTGGAGCCTGAGATATCAAAAGTAATTTTTTAAAAAATGTAGCAAAACAAAATTAAATTTTTTTCAAAGAGTTGTAATTCACTTGGCCGTAAAGTCTTGATAGATTTTAAAGGCGATCTATTAAAAGCAAAGCAGATTTATCTTGCTCTTAATTCAAATATGAGTGGGACGATAAAACATGTGAAAACAAGTGAGCTTAAAACAAATAAATTAATTAATTAAAATAAAAATCTTAAAAACCATAGGTGATACCCTATGGAATAAGGATATGTCTAAAAGTTCAAAGCCTATCAAGTCTTCCCTCATAAAAAATAAAATTGAGCCCGAAAACTATATTCGAACGCCTAGAAGTCGGACCAACTTTTCTTTTCGATATTCAGCCGGAAACACTAGTAGCAATTCGAAAAATTCAGTTCAAATAAAATCAAGCTCTAATTTAAATAAACTGTTGGCTAATTTGGACATTGAACCTGTTTTGATGAAACAATTTGCTGAAGATCTTTTAAATGAACATTATACTAGAAGTGTTTTTAAAAATCAAGATGATTCCAAACCTGGTTTGTTAGGAAAATATTATAAAAAAACTTATATAATCTTGATTAATTTAGATGTAGCCTTGCATGTTTTTAATTCAATTTGGGAAGTACATCGGTATGCTGTGCTCAATTCACCTTATTTGAGTCAATTATTAGAAATACAAACAAATTTGCCGTACATACTTAACTTTTCTTTATAATAGTTGTTAATATAATTAAATTTTCCATAAGTCCAACTTCCGAGACTAGAGCAAAAATTAAAGAGTCTAAAGAAAAAGCAAGAACAAACATCAACAGGGAATACCTGGATAAATTGACCAATATTCTTCTAGAGGTCAAAAGCTCAATGATTGATAAAAATTGTAAAAATATTTAATTAGGGTTGTTAAAGGTTATAAGTTTGAGCAGCTTAAAATTTTCAGGCAAAAAAATAAAATTTCTATTCAATTTATTAATAATCTAATTAGATCAATTTTGAATTTTTATTTTTGCCTCGAAATATTGAACTTGCAAAATTTAAAGTTAACAATCTTAAAATAATGTTGAATTATTTTTTTTAATTTTTTAAATAAAATTTTAAAGCTTTGGCTGTGGCTATTGGAAATTTGTATCACCCGGAAACAATTGAAGTACCAGGAAAATTAGCGAGTGGTGTTCTAGCTGCTGCTCATTTGCTCAAGTAAATTAATTAGTGAATTAAATCTAATATATATATAATGTTTTCAATATAGATTTGATAAGCTTAAAGTAGCTACAGTTGCCAAAATGTCTCTATCGTTATCAAAAACAACTTTTGGAAGCTATTACCATAGTTGTAATAAAGTAATATAGATAAGATATTTTCGGCTTTCTAATTTTGTTAGTATGATGAAAAAGCAGGCATAGAAATATGCGAAAAATGGCTTGAAATGCATCTTGTACCATATATGGGATCAAGTATACATTTAAGAGATATTCCTTTAAAATTGCTAACCAAAACAGTTAAATCTAACCGGTTTGTAACTTGAATTTAGACTCGATAATTCTAAATGATAAAATTTCTAGATTTTTTACTCTCAATGAGTATGAAACTTTTTTGGCAATAATTACTTGGATATTTTTGAACATCAATCGAGATATTAAGGAAGTACCAACCGAAAGTGTTATGATAACTTATTTTTCTAGGTAAAAAAATATAAATTTATAAACTTTAATAAATTATTCTAATAAAAAATAATAGCTTTGGAAAAGAAAAGAATTTGATAGAAAGATACCCTGATCTTGGCGATCTATTATATTCAGTTCGACTCTATGGAATAACTAAAAGTAATTATTTTATTGAAAAATTAATGATATTTTTCAATAATTTTTTTAAGCAAACTATTTAAACACTATTCAACAAATGAACATTTATCCAAATACATATATAGTGCAGATAATGATGGAAATTCAGCATTCGGTAATCTTTATAGTATGTTTAAATTTAGAGCTAATTCATCTTATTAGATGAGTCATGGAGGAGATATGGCTATTAATCGAATTTTTGAAACTTCAGCTCTTCGTCAGGGTATTGTGGTGGAGCTCAATAATGAAAACTACAGTGATGTTTATTCTATATACGGATTCCACTTTGAACTAGTTGCTGAAAAACTAAAATCTGATGATTTAAGTGTCACTTATCAGTTTTATATCCAAGTAATAAAAAAAAATTCTTTGTAAATTGAGTTAAATTTGGTAGTTATTAGCTTTTAAATAAATCTGAAATATTGTTAAACTGGGTTAAAATTATACCTACAAATTTAATTTTCATTTAAAATTAATATTTATTTTTTATTAAATTACCAAATCTCAAAGACCAAAAAGCCATACAATTTTAAGAAAACAATTTTCGTTTTTTAAAGTTGTTTTTATTTACCGAATAGTTCATATTTTAGAAAATTAATCAGGTTATTTTAATTTTTTTAGCGCTTGGGAACAAATGATCCAATATTGACTTATGAACAAAGCCAATTAGAAACATTTTCTTTACGCAATGATCGTTTCTGTAATTACTCTATAAGTGTTCAATACTGGTATCAAGGTTATCAAGTTATCAAATCAACTGGCAAGAAGAAGCAAAGATTTGGCAAAATTAAGACTCTTCAAACGCCAGTATTTATAGTTGAGTTGCCTAAAAACCAATCTATAGATGAAAAAACATCACCTAATCAATTGTTAGTTCTTTATTCATTAACATTTCCAGCAAATTAATATGAAAAATTTTCTTGTATAAATTTTTTATTCAAATTAATAAATTTTTGAAATATAAAAATAATAAATTTACTAATCTTTTTTAAATAAACCTGTTTAATCATCTTTGTTACTATGAGAACGCTGGATAATGAAAAATTTCTCTTTTCCTAAACAAATAGCGGATTTATTAGTTTATCTTAATTTTATGTTTGCCAAATAAAATGGGTTTCTTACAATTAAAAGAGGAAATTGATGATCTGAAATTTTTAGTCTAAATATTCATTTGAAATCAAATAATGTAAAACTAATTTAGGTAAAAAGAAATTTGACGCCTTAGACGAAAAACAAGATAAATTCAAACTATTCAATTTTTTTTTGTTTTTGGCTCACAATTTAAAAACAACAAGACTCAAGTATTTTCTATATTTTGGGTCAAATACTTAAAATTCATTCTAAAAAAATTTGTTCAAAATTAGGTAAGATTTCTTTTTTTTTGCTAATTATGAAGGCATGGAAACAAAGTGGTTCCTTCGGAAGCTTCAATCAATAAATTATGAAATTTTTCTATTCTGGATTGGAACTATTTTGTCTTTTTAGAGGTGTTTAAAGGCTTATATAACATAAATTAAATTTTAATTTTGAGCAGAGCAGAGCTTGCTAATAATTGTAAACTTCAAACAAAACATATTTCTTAACAACTTTGTTGCTAAAGGCCACTAACATTTTTAGATAGAGTATGTAAAAATTTGCTTGAGTATACACAATTGTGTCAATTCCAGTGTAACATTTTTAAGTTTTCTTTTTTTATTTACCTATTTAATAATTAAAAATTCTTTCAGACTTACCTATTATTTTTTATCAAAGATTGAAAAAACCTATAGCTACAATAATAAAAAAAAGCAATTAAAGCTCATTTTTTTTATTTAATCATAAAATAAAATATAAAATCAAAACTAGGAAAAAAAACATTTTAAATTATAAAACAGGTTTCCACTCTATTGAGAATTAATTTTAAATTTCTTCTCTCCTTTTATTTACGAATTGACTACGTTATTTTTTAGTCTTAATTTTAGATTTAACGCTAAATTAATCAAATAAATTATGGCTTCCGAACTTCCATCTCATCGCGCTAATTTGACTAATTCTTCCACAGAAAAAGCTAAGGATTATATCCAAAGCCGTGAGATTCCACAATTATTCGAAGCTTTAATGACTGGTCTTATGTTTCGACAGCCTGATGATCATCTCGACTACATTATAACTAGTCTTCAACGGCTCAGAGCTAGCCCGGGTGCACAACGGAACCATATTAAATGGAATAGTTTTTTGCCAAGTGGAGAAACAACTATAAACATGGCCAACGAGGCACGAATTGTTAGCGGTAATGATGATTGAACAATTTTAACTAATTAAAAAACCCATTGTTTCATAAATGTTTAAACTTCATTATTTTTAATAATTGGCTTTTTTAAATGTTTGCTTAATTTTTTTATTCTTATTTAAAGCCAAAGTTATCAATAGATCAGCAAAAAATTTTGGTATGATGTTTAAAATTTTTTATTTTACCAATCACTGCTTTATTATGTATTGCATTTACAACCCAAAACATGTTTAGATTTAATCGTTTTTAATCCTTAAACCGAAAAAGTCTAAACCTATACAGCTTAAATTTTTCCTTATAATGCAAAAGCAAAGCATATTTGGTTAAACGGAACAACTGATATTATCTCAAGGAAATTTTCAAAATATGCAATTATTTTTTTTTAATATTATTTATTTTTCTAAATTTTTATTTTTCAATAAAATAAATTTTTAAACATTTTTTCATCATTTGAACGGAGCCTAGAAATGCTTTTGTTTTTGCATTATTTTTTATGCTTTGGCTTTATTATTTCAATAAACTAATTAGAATAAAATTTTAATAGAAATCAAGGCAAGAGAAGCTATCATTTCTAAAAAGTTACAGAAAAAATTTGAGGTTCCACTTCCATCTATCAAAACAAATGCTAGAAAAGTCAAGCTAATTTATCTCACTGGTAATTGCTACTATAAAGTTAGAAACCTATCTTAAAAAGAAATAATGAGTTTCTAGGAACATCTGGTTATGGAGTTCAAGGGCTTGCCAAAGATTTGACAGGATGTTTTGATGGCTTAATGCATTTAAACATGACTAAATTGATGAATGATTATTTGAATAAAAATTCTGATCTTTTTGATGATGAATCAGTTGAAAAACTGAAAGAAAAAATAAAGAAAAATAAGAGAGTGCCAGATGACCTAGTAATAGAAAGTCTTGTAAATTCTATTAGAAAATATGAACAATGGAATGCAGTCAAAGCTATTATTGTGAGTGATTTTCCAAAAAATATTCGGCAAGCTAAAGATTCCGAAAAGCATGTAAATTAATAATGTTTTCATTAATATTTAAAGCTTAATTTTAAAAAGATTGGAAAAGCAGATTTAGTCTTATGGGTTGATGGTTTAAGAATTAAAAATGATTCAATATTTACATCAGAGCCCAATTTTGGAGTTTTAATAGATTATTTTAGGGAAAAATCGATTTTGAATCAAGTAATTTAATAAGCTTACATAAAATATTAAAATTACTGAAGAAAATTAGATAAGTTTTTTATAAGTAATCATGAAATTTCTAATTTTAGATAGACGGAGATAAAAATTTGAATGAGCAATGTAAACAGGCAATTAGTATTATAAATAAATCCGAAATGCCAATAAAGTACTTATGTGAAGATAAATCAAAATCAAGTAACAGTCTTTAATTCTATTCTATTAATGTATCAGTAGCGAAGCTTTCATTCGTAAAAAACGTAATAAATTTAATGCGTAATAAGCTTGTAAAAAATTATAAATTCTATTAAGTTTTTTCTATAAAATTCTCATTTAAATTATAAAGCTAAGTTTAAAAATATAATTTACTAAAATAATGGAGACGAAAATGAAAAATCTAAGTAATAAATAAAAATCAGCATAAAAAAAAAATTAAATATTAAGTTAAAAAGAAATCTTAATATTTATGTTTAAAAGAGAATAATTTATTATATTTTATTTTAATAAAAAAAAAGCTATTGATGCAACGCCATTAAAGAATGCAAAAGTTATTTTTGTTGTGGGTGGACCCGGAAGTGGAAAGGGAACACAATGTGAAAAGATAGTTGAAAAATATGGCTATACACACTTGTCCAGTGGAGATCTCTTGAGAGAAGAAGTTAAATCAGGTTCAGAAAGAGGCAAAATGTTAAATGATTTGATGCAGAAAGGAATTCTTGTATCAAATCAAATTGTGCTGGATATGCTAAAAGAGGCCATGCTCAAAAAAGTTGACTCATCTAAAGGCTTTCTTATTGACGGATATCCTAGACAAGTTGAGCAAGGAATCGAATTTGAAAAACAAGTATTCATTTTTTACAAATTATGGTTTTTAAATTGAATGATATTTTTTTTTGTTTGAATTAAGATTGTGCCATGCAAAGCTGTGTTGTATGTAGAAGCATCGGATGAATCAATGAAAAAAAGACTTTTACATCGAGGACTCTCATCTGGACGTGTTGATGACAATGAAGAAACTATTAAACAAAGACTGCAGACCTTTCACAATGTAACAACTCCTGTTATTGATTATTATAAAGAACAGAATAAGTTGAAAAGAGTCACTGCAGAAAATTCACCTGATGAAGTATTTAAAGATGTTCAAAAGATATTTGATCAATTCGAAAATAGTAAGTTTTTAATTTATAGTAATTAAGAATTTTACTTTGGTCCATCATAATTTTTCGAATAAAGTAATATCTAAAGCTTGATTGTTATTAATCAATATAGATTTAGAATTTTTTAAATTTTATTTTTATTTTAATAACTTTTTATAAAAGGTATATTTTTTTTGATGATGAAAAATTAATCATTCTATATAAGTTTAAAAAAATGATATCAAATTATAAATATTTATATATTTTATTGCTAAAAATAAGCTTTAAAATTTTTTTCATAAAATATTTTAGATTTTTTTCAGTTACATAAAAAGGATATTATTAACAAAAAGAAAAGATAGATTATTTAGAAAAAAATATATTCTTTCTTTTTGTTGGTTATATCCAAGCATTTCTATATTTCAAGATTTTCAGTGGACATTTGAATGATAATTAGCTGTTATTTTAATTTATTTATTCAATTTACAAATTTATTTATTGGAATTAAAAAATAATTATTAACTTAATTTAAAAAATTCAAAACTTATTTTGATATATTATTCAATAAGAACTGTGAAGTATCAAAAATATCACGAATTAAAGTCGGCAATAATGGGTCTAGATCCTGGTACAGATCCGCCAAAAAGAATTGTTATTTTTTAAACAGACCCGTACCTGATTCCGGACACATTCGAGAAGCTTCGGATCTTAGGCGGCCCTTTATCGCGGATCCTTATCCAGGTCCAGACCAGGACCGTTCTCAGATCCGGTGGGTACGTACCCGGATTGTGTGCGTATCCATCGGCCTGACTGATTACACTAGATTAGTCTAATTTTTATTTCACCAAAAAATTAAGGTTTAAAAAATAATTTTTTTTTTATTTGGCTTTTTTAAAAAAAGGTAGGTTTACTAATGTTGGAACGGAATTTATAGGAGCGATGAATTAATTTAAAACACTTTATAAGGAAGTTTACTCTCTTAATCCTTTTTATTCAACTAGAACAACAATTGGAAAAAAATTCTTTTTTAATATGAAATTAATAAGTAAAATTTTCTAAATTGCAATCCCAATCTTTTTTAAAATCATTTAATTTTTCATATATTTTCTAATTTATACGAATCTAAATAGATTTTTTTCTATTATAGAAAATTTTTTTTATCACGGCTGAAAAATACAAATAAAGAAAAATCATTTAAATATTATAATAATAATAGTTAATATTCTACGGTCAAGTTTAGTTAAACTAAACTGACAAAGCAGGAAGACTAACGTAATCCCGCTATAGTAGACTTTTCG
>PJRA01000313.1:2136320-2177763 GCA_016987375.1 Brachionus koreanus | reverse complement strand
AAACAAAGACTGCAGACCTTTCACAATGTAACAACTCCTGTTATTGATTATTATAAAGAACAGAATAAGTTGAAAAGAGTCACTGCAGAAAATTCACCTGATGAAGTATTTAAAGATGTTCAAAAGATATTTGATTTTTTATAGATATTCATTAATGATTTTTTTTATTTTCATTCACCATAAATCTTATTTAATAAAATATTTTAATTTAATTTTTTTTTCTTGTTCTAATTAATTTTTTAATTATCCTTATATATAGAATTTATTTTTGATTTAAATTTTTATGTTAAAATTTTGGTAAAAAAACTTATAGAAATAGGAAAAAACAATATATTATCTTTTTTGCTTTACAAAAATGGTTCTTTAAACAGTAAATTCAATAAATTCTAATCTGTGCAAAATTTTTGCAATTAAATGCATGCTTTTCAAATATATCATTGATGATGTTCAATTCAAACAATAATCAAAAGTATTTTCATAAATTGGAATTCATTTTTACTGTTTTTTTTTATTTCACAATTAGGAAAAAAAATTATCGGTTTTTCTTTTTATATTAGTTATTTTTTTATTAATATTTTACATTGTCTTTAAAGTAAATATTCAGAGCTTTATTTAAATATTTCTGTCTGCAAATTTCGGCAAAAATTTCATGTATGCAGAATAATGCACAAGTATTGAATATAGTTTAGCATGATTTGCCATCCATGAAAAAATTTCTTAGCATCAAATTTTTCAATCAAAAAAGAATCTTTACAAAAATCAAAAAAAAAAATTTTGACCATAAATTTCAATATGCCAAAATTATGCGAATTTTTTTGATCAAAATTGAAATGGAACGAATAATCAAATATTTTACCCAGTCCATTCTTCAAGTGTACTTTGACTATTTAACAAGCTATTTTTATAAAAGATTCAGATATTTACACAAAAATTGATTATTTTTTAGATTCAATTGGAATTTTTTCATTATCAGTAATTTAAAAAAAAAATACATATACAAATCTACAATTTTATTTTTTCTTAAATAATTTAAAAAAATAATAATAAAATTTAATCATAAATAGTGTTGATTATTAACTAGAAGGTTTTTAACAAGCGATTGTTGTTTGGCATTTGTCTGATTTATTTTTGACTTTGAATTGTCACCATTTGTCTGATGTGAATTTTTGATTGCATTTCCACTTGGATTTCTGACAGCACTGTTCTTTTTTAAAAAACACTGAGATTGAGAATTAGTCAAATTCTCATTTGAAGAAACTGAGTTTCGCTTTAAATTCTGCAATTGAATGAACCATTTTTCCTTTTCTGCTTGATATCGTCTTCTTTCCGATTCAATTTGTATTCTAAGTTCGTTGTTTTCAGACTTGAGTTTTCTCAAAAAATACAATAGCTCATTATTATTTACTAAATCTCGTTCATTTACACTACTAGTTTGTGTCGATAAACTATTCGTTGTTTTTTTGCACGATTGGATCTGTTTAAGCAATTTCTCTGAATTGGCCTCTGAATCGCTTAGTTTCAATTTGAGAGATTTTAACTCATTGTCCAAATTTTTCCTGTAATTCATTTTCAAATCGTTATAAATTTTTTGTAAATTATTCAATTTATTTTGCATTTGAAGTCTTTCATTGTCTTCAAACAAACTCAATTGTTGACTAAAATGAGCCTTTAACTCATTTAATTTTTGTTCATAAGCAAGTTTTTCATTTTCGGACTGTTCTCTAGACGCCTTACGCTGATTGTACTTGTTTTTCTCTACTTCCATAGCCAGCTTTTTCTTCAATTCAATTATTAAGTCATCTTTATTTCTTAATTCAGACTCAAGACTGCGAATTTTGCGATCTTTTTCACTAAAATCATCAACATACAAATCACCGTCAGCATTATTCGACTCATAGTCACACTCAACATCATCAATGTCTATTGAATTATCACTTGAATCCAAATCATTTTTTGAATTAAGAGTCGTTACCGATTTGGAAGAATTGGTGCTTTCTATTCTGTTCTCTGTTAGATCGCATCGTTTAGTCGATTCGATCAACAAATTATTGGTAGACACACATTTTTTTTTCAGTAAACTCCTATTTGGTGTATTTTTGGCCTCTGATTTTATCGGGTATTCGCGAATAGGTTTTACAGGTTGGGGTTTGAGAACCAGCGAGAACAAGCTTTTGCTAAGAACACCGCTATATGGCTGAATTTTAGGTGGTGTCGGACTCATTGAGTGAATATTGGATATTTCTTTATCCAAATTATTGAATATAGTTTCAAAATCTGCCTTCACATGATTGTAATTGTTAAGCGAGTCCTCGTCAATGTCATTAGATGTCTTTTCATTAGAGTTTAGAACTTCTGTGCTGACACTTTTGTGCCTCTTCAAAGGATTTATTTGAATTGAAATCTTTTTAAATTTGGATGAATCGGCATCATTTTCTATATTGTCATAGTCACTGGTGTCCAATTTATGATTAGACAATGAGCTCGAAGATAAAGCACTTGATGTTGAATTCGATTGAATGGTGTTTGTGTTGACACTAGAAACATACGAATTATTTGCTTGCTCATTTTGTGCCGTATCAATAACCAATGTGTTTCTGTAAAGCTTAGATTTAGGAACTAAATAAGATGAATTTTGTTGTTTTTTTCTCTCTTTTAACTTGTGATAGGGCTGAAATACAGACTGATTTGACATAACTAGAGCTGAATTGACTGAACCGGAAAGAGCATGATTGGATGAACTAGTCGAATCGCTAGGTGATTTGGAAGACTTGGTTTTATTTACATCTTGAATAAGTTCTTTTTTTGCAGAATTTTCCAATGGTATATAATTGGAAGAGGCGGTTATTTTAGATTTTTGTAGAGCAGCCGTGGCGGCCTTGAGTGCCAATTGTAGATTGTTATAGTGGTCTAAAGCATAGTCTTGTTTTGACGGAATTTCGTTGATGTTTTTCATTGAAAGCGAATTTTGGTAATTAATTGGCTTCGACGACTGAGTTTGCTTGAAACTAGGCTTGACCGGTTTGGTACGATTGGCGTTTTTCGCATTGATTTGCTTGGGATGGCTGCATGAATTAAGAATGCGTATGGAACCTCCGATTAGTGAATCTAGGTTTGCATTCGACGGATTCGAACTTGACGTATCATTTGACCGGCCCGACATGGAAGAATACTGATTTTGGTCCAATATCATTTTAAAAAATAGATATTTTGAAAAAAATTATTTTTTTTATTGTTAGTAACAAACAATCTAAATGGAGAAATTTTTTTTTTATTTGCATAAACATATTTGATGAGTGGATAAAGTGTAAATAATTAAAACTTGTTTTATATATATATATATATATCTATATGAAATTATGGACATTGTCTAAAGATGTTTTTTAACACCTTATCTAAAAAAAGATTACATTTACTAAAATAGGAACAATCAATCATTTAATGATCGATTTTTCTCAACAAACACTGGCTTATCGATATTCGATTCTTGTAAGAGATCCGGTCTAGTTGATATGGCTATATTTAATTACAAAATTAAGATATATTGAAAATATTAATCTTTTATTCCAAGATTAGTGACTCGACATCCATTTTATCGATCGATCGCTATCAAATGCCTCTTGTAATTCTATATCATAAAATTGTTATTCTAGCACGAAAAAATATTCTATTCTCTATTTATCAGACCAGATAATCTTAAACCCACTTAAGAGCATTTTAGTTATTTGAAAAAGTTATGAGCCGCAGGCACCTGTTTTTCAAATCACGCTCAAATCATAGTTTTAAAATTATTAATGAGTTGAATTTGTGTCTGATTAATTTTTTTATTGTCAAGTAACTTAAAAGATGCTTAAAAAAGATAAAAGTTCATCAAGTTTGAAATAAAAAATTCAAGTAGCTACATTGTTTGATAAATGAATTTAAAATCTATTGATGCATAAGTCAAAAATACAACAAATAGCTTACAATAAATCAGTCTTTCGAATTTTCAATCAGTTTTTCACGTCTTAAATACAGAAGGAAAAATAAAATATTTTATAAAAATGAATAGGGTCATTTTAGTTTATTTCCTAAACAATTCTGGGGCACTAATGAATCTAAAAATAATAAATATAACCTTAATAAAATTTTAAACTTGTGTTGAACTTTACACATTTACTATAGGGAAAAACAAATTCGATTTTTTTTTAATTTCAATCCTCGTAATTTTGTTTTGTTTAATTAAGATCTAAAAGAATCGTTTATTAGAAGAAAAAAAAATGAAATAAATAAATAAACTAAAATATTTACATTACTGGCTCTCTAATCGATACTTTAATGTATCGTATGTCGACTCAGTACGAAATAAACTCTTTTCATTCCTAATTGTTAATTCAATTGTAAACAATTAAGTTTGAATAAAAAAAGAGCTTTTTGCTTGAAACCGATCTCGGTTCATAAATCGTAACAATGGTCATTTGTCAAATTTGTTTTGTTTTTTAGTTAATACAAATTTATCATGCACATATAATTATCTGTGTATACTTTGGAACGTTGAATTTTATTTCCTTTTAGCCTTTGTAAAAATCAATACTAGATAAAAGTGCCTCCAAAGAGCAAATTAATTTTTATTTTATTTGAATTCATTTTTTTTAAATTCAAATAAAACATTCTTGAAAAATTTCAAGTGCACCATTTTTTTTTCATTTACTGAGCATTTATCTTTATTATCAATCTAAATGAGTAAAAAAATTACCTAGAACAATAAAATTTATTCACAATTTGAATTAGACAATAAATATGAGCTTAAAATAAGTTAAAATTGGCATCAAAATAAAGAGGCTTTCATGAATAATAGAAAATTTTGACCTTAAATCTTAAAAATAAATTTTCAAATTAAACTTGTTTGTTAAAAAATGTAATCCTAGCTTTCAGTATATTGACTACCTGATTTTAACATTTCCTAAGCTTTGTATAAATGTAAAATGCTTTATTCCTTAATCAACGCCAATGCATTTGATATAGCTGTCAATCAACTGAGGTTGTAATAAAATAATTACTAGCGCCTCTCCATTTGGTATTATCTTTTTCTTTTTATTGTGCATAAGTATCCAAATAATTGAAAATTTTGATAAAAATTTTAGTTTTTAAAGATAAATTCACATTCTTATCATAATGCGCGAAAAAATTCGACCAGGTCTTATTTGTTCAGCTTTCAAATAAAATCTATCTAAAAAGCTGTGATTTTTATGACAAATTTTTTATTAAATGAAAAAGAAAATTTTAGATAAGCGATTCATAGGTTTACATAGGCGCTAATGAGAAGCCATTTCATACCATAGTATAAAATGCAAATTTTGAGCAAGTAATTGAGAAAAAATATTAAAACCCTTTTCTAAGAGTTTTCTTCTATTGTTCCATTGTTTTTTAAATAAAACTGGGACGAAACGCCTAAACAAAATTGTATTTTAATTAGAATTTTATTAAAAATTAAAATTAATCAAGTGCCTGTCGAACATATTTTTGATACAACTTCATTTAAATCAATCTGATATCCTTGATTGGGAGCAATCTTTCAAAAAAAAAAAACTAATGTCGTGCAATTTGTTTTTATTTTGCACTTATTTTAATTCACTAAATTAAGCTTGATTTTAGACTGAGATGCCATTTATTGAGATTTTTTTTAAAGTAGTGATAAAATTTTATCGGATTCTTCAAGATCAATAATAAGCGTGATGGCTTTTTTTAATACTCTTGACATAGCTAAAAGCTTTTCAAATTTTTTTTTATTTAAGGAAATGATAAGCGACTTAAAACGTTTATTCTCTTAATTATTTCATTTTCTCACACCATATGCTTAACTCGTTAAATGAAGTGTGTCAAATCAAACTAAAAAAAGGGTGAATTTGATTTTAAATTTAAAATAAAATAATTAATGATAAAAATAATTTTGTTCTTACATGATTGAGCATAAATAAACACATTTGTGTAGTTGATAGCAATTGGTGCTACATTTTTTTAGATTAGGCTATTGTTCTTTTTTGTTGATTATTTTTTTCCTTCGAGAGGTTAAGTGTCTCTCTTACTTTAAGCTCTCAATTTGATTAATCCTAAAGTGAAGTTAAACACGCTTTGAAATTAGTAAAAATATTGAAAAATATAAATTTTTTTTATCAACCTTGAATACAAAAAGTCTAGAGAGTATTTGAGATGTGCTTAATTAAGAATACAACACAAAAAAACTCAATTCATAAACTAAATCCAACTATTTTCCGAACTAAAGGTTTAGTAAATAAAAAAATATACTATTCTGCATTTATAAAGGTGAATGAGTTGCAGTTTTAAAATTGACTGTAAAAATTGAATTTGATAGGAAAAAAAAGCTGACTTGTAAATATCAAATAACAAAAGTAATTATAGTCCTATTGTCAAATTGTAATAACTAAATTTGCTCTCTCCTAAAATATACACTCTGGCCAAAAATCGACCGATGATATCTTGTTTTGCTAGTTTTATAAAATTAAATTCTAGTTTTTATTATACTAAAAGGTAAAAAAAATTAATAACAAAAAAAAAGCTTTGTTTAATTATATTCACAAAAATCGGATTTAAAAATTTTAAACTTTTAATTAAAAAAAAATTGCAAATTAGAAAAAAAGAGATAACCCAAATAAAAAGCATATTCCCAACTAAAATAAAAATTAATTTTCTACTAATTGGGAAGAGATAGAAGAGAGTAGAGAACATGGATTATGAATGTAAAACAATATTTTAACAAGCTAACTACTATATAGCCTACAATATTTTTAATCATTCAGCTAAATATAGAAGGTCTTAGAGCTTAACGAAAAACCATGTCCATTTTTGTTCAACAAAATTACGTAAAGTTTATTTTAAATTTCTCTATAGTCAAAGCATACAAATAAACTTAGTATTTTAGCCATTTTTTGTTGTCTAGAATATTTTGAGAATTAAACAAAACAAAATAAACAAAATATTTTTTTAATGAGTAAAGAACAAATCGGTTTATTAAATAATTAGCATATGAACCTTTAATAAAAGAACACCATTATTCGTTTCTGAAAAAGTATTTGATATTCTATTTTAGATTATTATTATATAATATACTAAAAATTTTTTTTTCTTTTTTCTAAATTTAATTCAATTTATCATGACAAGCTAAGTGTGAGAGTTGTGCTATTGTTAAATTTTGTCAAATAATTTTTTTTTACAACATACTAATTTTCAAGATTCCAAATATTGTACCTAAAGCACATATTAATCACAAAAACGAGCTTAAATTTTACTAATTTAGGGGTTTAGTTCAAAATTTTAAAAATTCAATGTGCTTCACGTAAATCTTTAACTATATTTACTTAATTGACTCGCCTATAAATTTTCATTTATAAACACTTACTAAAATAAAAAAACTGTTTACAATATTTTATGTCTGCCTAAAGCTGAATTTAAATTATACTTTTTAGTTAAATTAAAAAATAGAAAACATCTCAAATAATTTTTCTTTCAAATTTCAATCTAAACCAGGCTTTTTCAAAGTTTATAGATATATTTGGCTATGGAAATCAAAGTATTACCTAACAATCACATACTCGTAAAATATAATATATCTTCAAATTTTTTTATGCTTTGATTATATATTTTTTCGACCAAGATAGTTAAAGACCCAATGAGAAAATATTATAATTACATAAATAAATTGATTTTTTAGATATGCGCTTCACTTGTTAGATTTTTTAAATAAAGAATCTTATTTATATCTTTTTAAAATTTATTATGTGACTTATCCTAATTTTATGTTTTTAATTTAATTAATTTTCTTACTTTCAAAATAGAAAACAAAGCGTCAGAGAAAATCTATCACTTAAAAAATCAGCCTCTTTTCTCTAATTGATCTAAAATCAATACATATTTATAATTAAAATATTTAAAATAATTCCAAAAGATATTTGTTTATTTTAATATTTAAATATTTTCTTTTCAAATTAAAATAGAATGCCTGAATCTAACAATTGCTAAACAAACTAAGTGATCAAATAGTTTTAAAAAAATCAAATTAAAATACATTTAAATTAAAGCTAATTAAGTTAAAAAAACCGCCCAATCATTCAAAGAAAATAGAAAAAAAAGATGTATCATTGAAGAAAATTCAAAATTAATGAGCCAATTTTTGAAATAAATGGTTAATAAATACATAAATGGTATTTGCTGAGACGCATGGTATTGATCATTAATTAAAATGGGAGTTAATAAACAAAAAAATGCCATGAATAATAAATTGATTACATGCTGCTTTAGAATAGTATTACAATCAAATATTGTGAAAGTTTTAAATTACGGCTTAATTTTGTTTTAATCAAATCCTTGATAAAACTACTAGGGAATTAAGTAAATAACTTGTTTCTTGGATTATCGATCGGAAACATTCAATATCTAAAAAAACATAAACTTGAAAATTGTTCAGTATACAGAAATAGATATTTTTTAGATAATCACGAAATAGCTGACATTTTATGAAAAATATATCAGATTTGTTTATTTTAAATTAGTCTTACATTTCAGCTTATTCATTAGGAAAGTAGGCTTATTGGAATATTTCTTACAATAGTTAAAAAATGATTTTCAAAATCTAAAATTTAAACAAAGCCTATATAATATAAGCTAAACAATGATTACTCTAATGTAAATTTTTTATGCGTTCCAATTAACAATAATCAATGTTTACGAGTAAACTAGCTCCGATTGTTTTAATGCTAATACCATGCCTGGTTAAAAATAGAGCATGACTTGGTAAGTTAGCAGTAAGCTATCAAGCTGCGTAAAGCGTAAAATTCAAATCTATTTATTTATTAAAATAATTATTTAAATCGGAAAAATTTGTTTTATAAATGATAAAATTTACTTAGATGATTGATAAAAAGCTTGCATGATCTGGTCTCATTAATTGACTATTTTAAAATTTAAAAACAGAATTATTTGCAATCAAGCTTAATCAAATGAGCGTGAAGTTGAGTAATGAAATTGTCCAACACATCTATTTATTTTGCTTGCATAAGTTTTAACTTTAATTAATATTTGTTGTCTATATATGGAAAATTTCAAAGCACTTTATTTTACCTAACAATAGCCAAGATTTAATTAAAGCTGAATTTGAAAAAAAATTTCAAGTATTTGATTAAAGTTGGCAGCTGTGTACCGACTAAAATTACTAAATAAATAAAATATTATCCTCTTTTTATTTTTATACTTAAAATAAACATTTTAAAGATATAATCTTTCGATTGAAAATATTTTCACCTTTAATGACAGGTTGAATATTATTTTATCGATTTAGAAAATCAAATGCTGACTCTTCTTTTGATTTAAATCCATTTTAGATTATCAATGTAAATAGCTAAATTAAGTTATGAATGATTTATTTCTTTAAAATAAAAGTCGATCTATCAATTTTCCTAAAACATTCTCTTAGATTTATCTCGGCGGATCATGGGGAAACATTATATTAGCAATAAACCTTAGACTTAATTATATTTGCGATAAACTTCTATGTTTAAGTTTTATTTTATTGTCGAGATTATAGAAAATGAAACCATTTCTAAGAGTCAAACTCTAAAAAAAAATAATAATTATTTTTTGAGATTAGGCCTAGATTAGAATTTTATTACATTAGAGTAAATCGAGTCAATTAGGTCAGATGCTGTTATGTACCGGCAAACTTGATCATGAATTATTTATTTTACTCTATTTGCATCTGACCAAATCATTAAATAGTATTAATATTTCTCTTTTTATACAAACAATTTAAAATTATTCTCAACAAACGTTTAAATATGTTATGATATTTAAAATAATTTTGTTTACTTCCTGACAAAAAATCTGCAATTGTAATTATAATTTCATGACCACTGATTAGTTCTCACATATGATATTACAAATGAATTTCAAGAGTTTTTTTTGTGAGTCGGATATTTTTTCTTAATTATTTTCTAAATAAAATAAATAAAAGTAAAAGGATAAAAATTAATTTTGAAATAAGTTGAGTTAATTAAATGAGATTTTCGGCTTAAACTCTTACGCAATTAAATTCACATTACGTAAGAATTTTTCTCTATGCATAAATGTTTATACAGATTGCTTTTCCTGTTCTTTTGTTGAATTTTTTCTCAAAAATCTCCTACAGGGCATTTGCTCTAAAGGTCTCAAGTTAAGTATCTATTTCCTCTAATTATATAACGATAAATTTAATTATATATCTTAAAAATAAGAAATTATAGCTTATACTTTATTTTTTTTTCAACTATGTGAGAATTATAATTTAATTCGTTTAAATGACCTTTTTTTTCATTGCACTTGAACAAGATCCGAATCCGTAAATTAACCTTTCTGAAAGCGATTATTTAATTGTCCTTTGTTATATGGTATCGATTCTTATTTAATAAGACGATGGACATAATTGTAACCTTAAAATTAAAATTTTTTAATGCTATTTGCTCAAACCAAATGTGACATAACCAAGTCGAAAAAGAAACCTTTTTTGGATTAAAATATTTGAGTTTAAAATTCCATTCGATATTTAATCCGATAAAGCTAAAAGTAAAAAAAAGTGACAAGACTTTATTACTTTACATAAAAGAATTTTAAATTTAAACTTTGATGATTATCACGCTTGACAAAATACTTACAAACAATCTTATGGCTAATTCCAACTGAGAAACAGCTTAATTACAAGACCTTGGAAATTATTTTAATTACTTTGTTAAAGCGGATATTTCAAAAGAATAAAGCTAATTAAGCAACAAGTTCTAGTGCTAATGTTCTTATTTAAATCATATAGTTTTTATTTTAAATTTTTATGGATCATAAATCCAATAACCATTGACATTAATTTTGAAAAATTCTTTTTGAATATATGATATTCATCATTTTAATCAATGAAGCCTTGGCAAAAACGATTAATTTTACTCTAGTCAAGCCTGAGCAATTTTTTAATTCAATATTTCTAGAAGGAAATTAAAATCCAAAACTGTCAAAATATTCGCGAAGAAAATATTCTAAAGTAAATTATAATGTAAATTATGATTTGATTTGACTGAAATTTTTCAATATCCAATTTCAGTTTAGAAATTAGTGGATTTAAAAAAAAATGAATGTTTTTTATAAACAATAATGATATTTGATTTAACTTTAATTTTTGTTCCAAAATTATACTTAATTACTTATTAATAAAAAAACAGATTGAGACTCTTCAAAATTTTCATAATCAACAAGATCATTTTTTTTTATTTCTATATTTAAACAATGTCTTAAAGCAAACTCTGATTTTACTATATTTTCCTTCAATTAAAACAAATAAAAATTTTAAAATACAACTTGATTTCCTTAATTAATTTCATAAATGAAAAATTTAAAAAAAAACATACATTTTGGGAAAAATTATTGATCACTAAATGTTATTAGAACGAAAAATTTGATATTAATTTGCTTTTGAATGTCTTCTATAATTAGAAATGTAATATATTCAAAGCTAAATGAAAAATTCTCCAAATATGGAAAATAATCTCTTAATCGGAGTTGAAAAGGCCATATTTAAAAAAAACAAAAATATTTTAATTTACAACGTTCCGAATCATTTACTTACTTAATAAATTTAGACTAAAGAAAAAGAAAAATCTATTTATTTACTCGGTCAATTCATTTCTAGCCTAGAGACAAACGATTATTTAATTGAAGTTTGAAAAATATTTGATTAAATAAAGTTAAAGCTGAATTTGAGTAATTTATTCAAAAATCATAATTTGAAAATAAGAAAAATCATTATTAAATGTAGTTCTGGACTGATAAAATTCCATAAAAAAATTGATAAAATTATTTTTAAATTTATCTCAAAAATAAAGTATTAATCAACTATAAAAAATATTTTATCATAGTTTTGTTTAAACATGAAATAAATTAATTTTCTTAAAAACTAAAATTCTATGAGCAGAAAAGCAGAAAAAATTGAATTGGAGCAAATAATCAAAAAATAACAAAATAATAGTTTATTAAAAAGTAAAGCTAACAAATTTTAAGTTCAAATAAATCTCTATTAAAAATTGGAACTTTCTAAAAAATAAGTGAAACTAGGTGGAAATCGGATAAGCGGGTAAAAATTATTACCTTTTAAATAATGGAATCATTTAGAAATAAAAATTTGTATTAAATTTCAAATAATTAGGTTGGATTTTTTTTTTTAAGCATTTTTAGACCAAAAAATATTTTATAGTCGAAGTTGTAATTTTTTTAATTAATAAAATCAAAAATTATATTCAAAATAAATAAAATAGGCTTTTTAATTTTTCAAATTTTTAGCTCTTATGATATAACTACATGGAGCAAAAAAATTTGTCGCTATAAATTCGAGCCATATTGACGAAATAACAAAAGTTTTATATGACGTAAAACTTTTGCGATTTTCAAATGAATTCTAAAAGATTAGAATTTTTTATTTTTAAAATAAAACTTTTATTCAATTTATTGATATAATTAATTCTTATAAAAAATAACTACTAGAAAATAATAGTTTATACATTTGTTTCAAATCTTTAAAAAAATATCACTATAAATCTGGTATTTGTTACTTATTTATTTTTTATCTTTTTAACTTAACTCAAGGTAAATATTATTCAATTCTTTCTAAATTAATTCTCTAAATAGTCGTTAGAATAAAATTTAAAAAATCAAAAATTTAAATTAAAAAAATCGAGATAAATGAAAATTATTAAATTTGAAAATAATCTGAACAAAATCTTGTTCGTTTTATTTTAACTCATGTTATTAGAAAAATGTTGATTGAAAAATGTGTATCTTAAATTTAATTACGGGTAAAATATGTTTAAAAAAACAATTAATTTGTGCAATTTTTCATAAATGTCTGATCATATATTTAATTTCCGGATAAATAAGTAAATCGTGAGTTTTTTCTCTACCAACAAAAAATACAAAAAAGTGATTATTTCAAATTGATCAAACTTAGACTTCTCTAAAATAATAAAATAAAAATTTATATTAATATTATATATAATAATAAATTTATATTTATATTTATATTAATAATAATTATATTACAATCGTTATTAAATCAATTTTTGCTTTATTTTATCAACTAATGTCTTTTGAATTTGATTATTAATGATTATTATATTAGAAATAACAAAAATAATTATGTGATTGAATAATTAAAATTGAAACCGATTTTTTTAGAAAGAAATCTAAATTTAAATAAATTTTTTGAAAGAGACATCTAAAAAGCTAAAAAAAATAATGCATCTGATTTTTAACACTAAGAAAAAAATATTTTTCGGTATTTTTTTAATTGAATTTTAAGTATTTATAAAAAAATCTTTTTTGATTTACTATTCAATTAGTTCATTTTATGTCGATTTTTCACTTAGGCACTTTAATAGTTGTTTAAACTTTCCAAATAAAAGACTAAATGCTAACGGACTTTCGTATTAGTAGCGATACTCTAATAATTGAAATAAAATTCATTTTTTAAAAGTCAGAAGATTGATCATTTTTAAAAATTAATTACAATTATATAACGAGCTACAATAATTGAATAAAATCACAAATAATTAAAAGAGTTTAATCAAGGCCTAAAAAAGTATTGCTCAGAGTTAATTAAAAATTTAAATTTAGTTAAAATAGCCGCACGGTTAAAAAATTAATTTAATTTTGTAGAAAAAGAATTCGTAATTTTCTACAAAATTTATCCCCAGTCTACTAAACAATTGAATAATTTATTTCTACTTGACTATAATATTTTAAAAACCAAAAATTTTTAATTTATTAAAAATTGAAAAAAAAAAATAAATTGAATTTTAGATTCAATACAAAAATAAATAAAAAAAATAAATCTAAACAAATCTAAAAATTTAAATATACCAAAGACGGAATGTTCTTATTTGCATTGGTCTAAATTCAAACAAAAAAGGATTTTCTTCATTTTTGTTAGTTTTCTCTTGATTTTTTTCTTGCATTTTAATCAAATTGTCCAATTCAGAATCTGATCGCCACGAAAGTCTTTCATTTAGTTCTTCGACTTTCATGTTAGCTCCCAAAGCCAACTCTTCAACTCCAACTATGTTAAACATTTCACCAAAAAACTCTCTAAGATCGACGCTGACCGGTTCAGATAAAGTCTTATCCTCCTCTTTTTCATAAAAATGCTCTAAACGAGCAACAAATGAATTTTCTAATTGATTATCCAAGTCGAGATCTTTGGCTAGAGTCAACAAATGAATGTTTGGAGGAAGAGCCATGTTTACAGGACTCCAGCCTGCAAGTTTCTTTATATTCTGGTTTGATTCGATTTTGGTAAAAATAGTAAGTGGTCTATTGTTCACTCTATGCGAAAGCTCTCTGTGTAAAGCAGGACTATTCTCAATCGAATCGAATATTAGCTTCATACTTCCTTTGATAATTAGACCTTTTCCATCCATTCCTTTTTCATTCAGAGGTTCAGCAACTCCCAATGCGTCATCATATAAAGTTCTTCTGTGTAACATAACTTCAATAGAGCCGTCTCTAATTGAAGAGCCGCCATGGCTTCGATCAGATACCAAAGTTAATTGTCTTAGTTGATTTTTCAAATTTCTAGTTGTTCGTGTGGGTTCATCACGAATAAAAATTCTACTATTGACCGGATAATAATTGCCGGATATTTTTTCGGTCTGATTCAAGCCCCATGTTGGACGATAGTTTCTCTTGCGTTTTAAAATTTCTCGTCCATTTGAATCCGTATAGAAAAGTGAATTTGAACTCAAATCCGAATCAAATTTGATCACAATTTCTTTTCCGACATTGTCATCTACATAGATCGGTCCTACTTGCCACTCAAATTCAGCATACTTATCATCTTTGTAAAGTCTAATCGTTTGACTTATCCATTCATTATAAATTTGATGAACTTCATTAAACAATTCACCATTATAAACTTTAAAATTTTTTACACTCAAAGGCTTGCATGAGTTGTTTTTTGGTCTGAAAACATATGCACCAGATGCCTGAAAAATAGGCTCTGAATTATTGCCAGGCATAGACTCATACACACAAAAATACTGTTTTAAAGGTGAACTAAGAGAGTTTTCTTTATTTTTTATGCTGACTAAGTTTCCATTTGAATCAAAATTTAGATCAAGGTGCTCATTTGAGAGGATAACTTCTCGCATCGGTTCAGATGCTTTCTTGACTTGTTTCTTTTCATTAGTTCTAAAAATGCTGTATATCTTAACGCCTAATGGCCTTTGCTCTGCTTTCCAAACAAGATTATACTCAGCTTTGGAATTGCGTTCTGGTATATTTTTAGTCTCATTGTAAACTGGCGAATATTGAATTAAAACTTTATCTCCACTATCAACATCAATCACTTGATATGTGGCATCGGTTGTAGGAACTTGTATCCAAGTTTCGACTTCTCTTGGCAATGGATTGTACAAAATCAATGCAAAATTATAATCATCTTCAACCTCGCATTGAGATATATTCAATAAGGGGCAAATATAAATTGGATTATCAGCATGGGCTCCATAAAGTTTAAATAAAATTCCATCAAATGCTCTTCTGATCACATCAACGCATTTATTGATACCTCTTGATAACCTTTTTGAGTAATCATTGGCAACATGTTGTCTTTCGGTACCGGACACAGCATCATGATGTTGCAAAATGCCCATTTCTTTTTCTAGCAAACTAACAGCGTTTTTTGTATCGTCATCTCCCAAATTAGCAAATGTAATCAATTGACGAATGGTTTGTAAATAATTGTTTGTTCTTCTAACAAAATCTTTCAGAGCTGATCGACTTGTAAAATATCCAGTCCAGAATGAATGCGGTCTGTGAGCATAAGGAAAAAAATCATCATATTTAAGTGGCCATGTGGTATTTTCTTTGTACAATGAGTACATATAACAAGCAGGTGTTGAATAGAATATGTTCACATTACTACCATTTGACTGTTGTTTGTTAACATAATAGATTAGTTTGTCCAAATTTTTGTACCACATATGAGCATTAGAATATTGAAAATCTGACCCCATAGTCATGATCAAATTTTTTGTCTTATACCATTCGGCTTGATTGTGAGTGTATTCTAGAAATTTATTAACCTTATCATCTACATTATAGTCGTCAAGGTCAGGATCATCCATCATTGGATCATCGCCGCAGTAAATGTCAAAGCAAAAGCCTGGAGGAGGTCCATAGCCATTTGGTAAAATCCCAGTAAAAATTCTGCCTGCTTCTCCTATATTAGAACTAGCTTGCCACAGCATTTCTCTAGATTTAGTCTCGGTTCGAAAGTCCGAGTCTTGATAATCAATTCGGCCCAAAAACAAGCCATCAAAACCAAACTGAGCAAAAAGAGAGCCATGTTCACGTGAATGACCAAATGGATCGATTTGCCATGCTGATCTTGGTCGCGCGCATTTGCCAAATTCTTTTAGAATAAAATTTAATCCCAAAGCCTGTTGATCAATCATATCATTGTAATAAGGAGTTGCTTCATCATCCATAACCCTTATATATCAATTAAGTTGATCTATGTAATTTAATTTAAAAAATAAAATTATCTTACCAAGCTCCTATAACAAATTCCAAGCGGCCCTCGTCTACTAATGTTCTCACTAATTGCTTAGTCTGTTCATCTTGTTCTCTCCACCATCTTGACATATAAGCCATTTCAACGTAAACAAATCTTTTTTTAGGATCTTTTTCTAGTTCGCTTACAACAGTGTCTAAATAAAATTGCATTAACATTAAAAAAAAACATCTGAAACTTAGTACCTATGACATATTGGACAGAGGCGGTCTGCTCGCCATTGTTTGCTCCATAGTAATACTGATCAACCGTTTTTAACCAACCAGCATCGTCATGTGTATGAGGAACTAGATGAACATTTATCATTCCTTCTTTTCCCAAATTGCAGTTTTTAAAAGGAGAATCACAATTTTGGCCAGCTACTTCACTCAACCAGAAAATGACGCATATAAAAATGTTAAAAATTATCAATTTTTTCGATTCAGAGCTCATTTTTGGCTCGGATACTGAAATAAATTATTTATTTTTTATTTTGAAAAATTTATTAGGTGTATTTCGTTTATGAAATATTTATAAATATTTCAAATTCATAAATCACATGATTTGATGAATATATATAAATAAGCTTATAATTATTTGTTTTGTACCAGTAAGATAAGATTGTACCAAAATAGAACATAAAAATTATCAACTAATATATAACCTAATAAGTTGCTGGTTTATCAAAAAGCGAACTTCGAAAGTTCAATAGAAAAATAGCTTAAATGGAATTTTTGGTTTGGTGAATTTGAAGTCTAGTTTAGTTTAGTCTATTGAAATAAATATAAATGGCACAATTGATGACACACGTGACTTGCAGCTCTATCTCTTTTATATATACTTTTTAAATATAATTAAATAATTAAATGAAAAAGAAAAATAGAGCAGATATTTTCTTGGTTCTTTTAAAAAAAGCTTTGATTTCGCAAGACGCAAGATGAAGGAATCAACTGTTTCTGTTTTAGATTTAGCTCGATTGGTTTGTCATAGTCTATGTTGGGGGTGCTTCAATATTAGTATCATTAATTCCAACTATCTGCTCTACTTATAAAATAAACCAAAGTTTAAAAATTATTCAATCTTCTAAAAATAATAAAAAATGTTTAAAACAAATTTTAGTTTCAATAAGAAATCGTCTTGGTTTCAAAATTTATTAATCAAAAAAAAAATTATTGATCAAAATCGTTCTAAAAGAGATAGACCAAATATATTGTATAGAAATAATTAATGACTAAATATCGTTTCGTTATTTATTAATTTATAACGTTAAAAAGAATCCAGGTTAAATTTTGAGAGGACAAATTTAATGTCTATACATTGAAAATAGCCAAAATTTAGCGCTTCATTTAAAATTTTTATTTATTTTAACGATTTATATATATATATATATTATATTCATTTTGTTATAAAAATTTTTCATTTTTGCAGTCATGTCAAAAATAAGAAGTGCTAGGGGTAAAAAGCAGATGGAAATTCCTCAACCAGAAGAAAATGATGAGGCCAGCAACAATAGTAAAGATGAGTCTCAAAAGTATTCTAAATTAGGTTTAATTTAAAAGATTGTTATTGTTCTTTAATAATATAAAGGAAAATTAAGTCATCTAAAGAAATAAACGAGTCTGAAGCAGTTGAAAAACGAGTTTTGAGACCCAAAAGATCGTGTTCTTCTCTTCCAAAACCGCAGGCATCAGTGCCACAGTTAAAAAAACCAGCTAATAACCGAAAAAGAAAGAATTCTTCTGATAAGGTTATTACAAAAAAAACCGAAGAGGAAAGTCAAGAAATAAGAAAAACCGAAAAAAAGACAAACAAAAAAATTCCTGCTTTGTTTGAAGATAGCCCCGATGAGAATCAGGAAAATGAACCTATTAAAAAATCAGGACAAAAAACTAAAACTCGAAAAGTTTCCAATAACAAGTTGAAAAAAAGTGAGTCAGCATCTAATTTAAGCATTAGTGCTACTGCTACAGCAATTGTAAATTCGGGAATTTCTTGCTCTAGTTCAATTAATGACCAAACTGCTCCGAAATCTATAATGAAAGCAAAACAAGACAAGAGTCAAGAAATTGAGGAGAACAAAAAACCAAAGAGAGGAGTTAAAATTCATGATGACTTTGTAAAATCTGAATTATTAGGAGTTAAATGTGATAAGCACAAATATTCAGCATCAACAAGTACTCCCAGTGGACTAAGACGTAAACCACTTAAAGCTCCTCAGGATGTCTCAATGATATGCAAACCAGAAACAGAAGTCAATACAACATCATAGACTATTAAAGTTTAGGAATCGATGTTAAAATTTTGTAAATTTTAGGGAAGATTTATATCATTTTATATCAAATTTTGTGACATATTATTTTAAGTTAAAAATCTTAAAAATTTTTTTTTTTAAAATTATTTTTTTTATACGAATTTATAATTCATTAATATGCCTGAAATCAGTTACAATTTATTTTAATATAAAGATGAATGAAAAAAATTTTTTTATAAAATTCATTTCTAAATAAAATATTCTTTTTCATAACTATTTTTAATATAAATTATTTCATTTAGTGAAAGCACCAGATAGGCTTAAATAGAAAGCCAACATACAAGATTTACTTTTTTAAAATTATTGATCCTTAAAAATGAAATTTTTAAAAAATAAACAAAATCATAACCTTTCAGTGGTAACTCATGGTTAATTTTAAATTAATCATAAAATTTCCTCTAAACATGAAATTTATATTACATAATTTAATCTATTTTCTATATTTAAATATTTATATTCATCAATTATCTGTAGTATTAAACCTAGTAATCTCAAATTCTTTCTTTTTAAAAGAACTAAAATAATTTGAACTACTTAAGCTATTTAAGATAATTTGTCTCAACATTGAGATATTCGTCAAATTAGAATTTAATTAATTAGAGGATTTTTTAATTTTTATTCATTTTACAACAATTTAATTAAATTTTTTTAAAATTTTTATAATATAATAAGAACATTTTTAATTTTTTCTGCCCATGAGGCTTAAATTTTAATAAATAAATATTTAACACAGCTTAAAAAATTAATCAGCCATTTTAATAGCTCAATTCAAAAATAAAAGTTTTTTCTTTTATTTTTCAAAAATTAAATAAATGACCTGTTAATCAGTCTTTCATGACACGGAAACTGACTTTTATATCAACCTTGAAATATTAATGAAAGATTGACAAAGTAAAAATTTTGACTAATCTCTTTTTGCTAAAAAATTTTAACTATCATCAATAATTAATAATATCAATTTTCTTCTTAAAGCTTTAAAAATACAAAAATGAATTTAAACTAATTTTTTTTTATAATGAAGAATTTAATTAGATTTATTAAATTAATATTGTAATTAGTCGTTAAATGAATTTTTTACAGATTAAATTACCAAAAAAAAAATTTTAATTAAAAAATCTCTAATTTCTAAATATAAAATTCGATTATCTTCATCTAATTTATGAATATGATACACCAATTGATAAACTGTTATGCTTTTGTCTAAAATAGAGTTCTTTCGTCAACATAGAGACAATGCATGGAATTTGCTTCTTTCCATTCATAGTTACATCATTAGTATTTGATTCATAATGATAAGCCACACGTCTATTTACTGCTGTTAGTATCTGCATTATTTCGGCAGTTTTTCCGCACTCATTTAGAACATGACACAATGACTGTATAAACCAAGATCCATTTAGGGAATTTCTCCAAGAAAAGTACCCAGATATAGTCGAATAGGCAATCAAAAAATCTGCTTCCATGGGAATTTTATTAACATATTGAATCTCATATGGGTTAGAATCAATTCCTTCCATTAACTGATTACCACGACATGCTTGAATAAAAAAAATCTTTGGCTTTCCGGCAAGGCTTCTATTCAATTTGAACGGATGAATTAACTTTTCTATTTCTATTTCCTTATCAATACCATAAATAACTCCATCTTCACCATGAGACATGAAAACACTCATAAAACAATCTGAATCAGAATGATCTGATTTTGCATATCTAAGCATTATTTCTCTAATTAAACTAGCGGAACAATTATGAAAAATTCGAGTCTCAAAGCCTAGTTTTTTAAGACTACTCTCCAATGAAGCAGCGTCAACATCAGTTCCATCTCGCACTGGCATATCCAATCTGGAGTCAAATCTTTTATTATTAATAATAACTGCATAACCACGTCTAGGATAATTCATTCTATACTCAGGTTCATCAGCAAATCGGGCAATTTCTTTGGTCTTTTGATCAATCGATAATGTGTCAATTTTAATATCAATTTCATTATTAAGACCGTTTGGAGTTAATTTTGAAGTGTAAAAAAAAGTCTCTGTTGTCAAATTTAGAGGACTTTTATTCTGTTGATTTTCATTAAGACTTAAACTTTCGAATGGTTTGTTTAATAGCCTGTCCGATGAGTAGCCAAAGTTCATATCGCCAACAGTTGAGGGTTTTTTATTCTCGTCAGTTTTTATTTGTTCAGGAATCTTTGTTGACTCTTTGTTATCTAAATTTTTAAGTATTGTTTTAGGCTTTTTTTTGAGCGGACTCCCCGATGTTCTTGATCTTTTATTAAATTTTATCAGCTTAGGAGCATCTGATTTTTTATTTGAAGATGAACTAAATCGATTGACTAAATTCGAAAACATCTTCAGTAATTTTAATCCGATGTTTAATTTACGTAATTTCTTTGTTTTTAATACTTTTAAGATTTTGTAGCCATTTTACTTTTGTATTTAATTTAAATTATGAATGAAAAAAAGTGCACAGAACTGTTTTTAGAAATGTATTAGTATAATCTTTTGAAGATATATATATATATAGATATATATATCTATAATTTAAATACAGAAGTTTAATAATTGTACTTAAATAAAAAACCATTATAAACGAATTTTAGTTGTTTCCTTTTCAAGTACAATTATTGTCTAAAAGCAGATTAAATAAATAAACAAATTTGTAAAATATAAACTTTTACTGACTTATTTTTTGGATATAATTTCCGGTTAGCAGTTAAAAAAACTGGTGCTTGTTTTTTGTCTTATTTTGACCAAAATATTTATTGTTTATTATTAATCGCAGAAGAATGAGTTTTAGCAATTTTAATTTGCTTAAAAATTAAAAAATAAAAAAAGTGGTACCAACATGTTCAGAATTTCCTCTTAGTTTCAGAATCTGTAAAAAAAGGAGTGGGTAGGGTGTAAACCTCGAACTAGATCCAAAAAAACTGGAAAAAGTGTATGTTTTTACCATTTTTGGTCAAAAATTACAGTAAATTGTTGGTAAATATACAAAATAAATATACCATTTTGTAGAAGAGATTATGAGCTTTCAGATTTGGTGCATATTTAACGAGTTATGACTATGAATACCTGAGATATTTTGATTTGAAGACAAGCAACTTTTGTTTTATTTCAAATCTTTGAGGGGGTGAGGTCTAGGTTTGGATTTTCTGGATTTTCTAGGTTTTCAACTATACAGATTAATATTTTAAAGTAGGTTAATGCAAATTCAGATTGTGTGGTAGTTTTGCTACGCACGTACCTTATTTATTGCTGTTAATTAAATCAGAAAAATCTATTGAAGTCTAAAAAATAACATTCTACTAAATACTTAATTTCAAGTTAAGGCCACTTAATTGTATTTAAGCTTTTCGGAAAAAAACAAAATTTATCAAACATTCTTTGAAATCTTATAATAAAAATTAAAATTGACCAGCTAAAAAATAAAATTAAAAAATTTAGGTAAATATTGACAATGTTGAAAATAAAAAATTAAAAAATTTAGAAAGAATAACAAAAATGACCTCAAGTGAAAACAAAGTTACTTTTATATTTAACATTGGTATTAATCAAGACGAAAATACTCATTCGATACTTATTTATCAAGGTTATAGAAACTGGTCGAAAGAAAAAAAAATTAAATTAATTTTTTCTACAACTAATTAGACATTTATTTTTTAAACTCACTAAAATAAGAAAAAAATTCCTATTAATTTATTGTTTTAAAAAATAAAGTGTAATTAATATTAATAACAAAGTGAAGAAAAATCTTCAGAACAGAAATGTTCTTTTAATTTGTTTTTTAATTTTTACCATTTTACTTAGTGACCCTCTAATTTTCGTTTTTATAATTTAAGTGGTTTCATAAACAAATTAATTTTTTGCTAAGAAATTCGGACTAAATCATAAAGAAAAAATTTTTCAATTAAGATCAAAAATTGAACATAAGAATCAATATTTTGGTTATTTATTTTTAAATATTGATAAACATCTTAATACAACATAAATCTATTTTTAAAGCTAAAATTATTTAACACTAAAAAGCACGACGAGTTTTTTTTTACTTTTTTTCAATAATAATCAAAATATTCTGTAACACATATTATTTAATTTTATTATTTATCTGGTTTATTTATCTAGATTAAATTATAAAAAAAAAACAAAGGAAGAAATAAAAAAAAAGTCGAAAAAGCTTCTCGGGCTTATTAGTATCAAGGTAAATTTTTAAAACTTATCAACAAAGTGGTTATTAGATAATTTAAAAAAAATAGTTTTTTTCAGCATTTGGAATTTAAACTAAAAAAAAAATAATGAGAGTTTAGCCATTTTTAGTTTTAAATTAATTCATTTGATTTTTTAAGAATAAAAAAATTTTTAGATTTTACACCAAAAATTAATAAAAAAAGAAAATTTTTTTAAGAAGCTTTTTTTATTATCATAAAAACTTTTCACATATTAAAGGTTAATTTTAATTACATATTATAATATTTAAAATTTAATAAAAAATTAGATTTTTATTCATCATCTTCACTCAAAAACAATTTTTGTCTTTTTGAAGATAAACCATTTAAATCATCATCACTACTTTCATCACTTTTCAAGAGTTTTAGCTTTTCGTTTTCAGAAATTTGACTAGACTTTTGCAAAGATTCTTTTGATTCATTTGATTCTTGGCTATTTTCATCTGAATCTAAAATTTTTTTTCGCTTTTTTGCAACTGATTTTCTTTTTTTCTGTTTATTAAGTTCATCATCACTCTCATCACTCATTACTTTTTTTGTTTTTTTTTTCTTTAATAACTTAGACTTAGATTTGTTGTCTGTTTCCAAAATATCTTGTATTAATTGATCATCTTTTTCTTTTGTCTCAAAATTATCTACTTCATCTTCACTTAAAATATTATTTGATTTTTTATTTTTACCAATAATGCTCTCATTTGAATCATCATTTAGCTGTAAAGCTTCCAGAACGTCATCTCTGGTATTTGATCCTCTAAGCTTAATTGGCGAGTTTTCCTTGTCACTTAAATCTGAAATTTCTTTTTCATGTACATTATCTTTTTCAACTTCAGTTTCGGATTCTTCAGACTCTGAATCTGATGATGTAGATTCATCAGAACTTGAATTAGACTCAGCATCAAAAAGATCATTATCTGTATCTTTTTTTTTGCTAGTTTTATTTTTCTTTTTCCGCTTTTTCTCTTTTTTTTTAACATCATCCAATTCTTCGTCATCATTAATAAATTTCATATCATCATCATTTTTACTTTTAGTTTTTTTTTTGCTACCAGTAAGCTCACTTTTGTTTTTAATAAGTCCCAGATTCAAAAGCTTATCAATTATACATGATTTAGTTCTGTTTATTTTCAAACAAGCCTGTAACTTTCCCATCATTTCACTCATTGGTTTATTTAGTTCATTAGCCTCATCTGAAAAAATGAAAAATGAATGTCTTAACTCATCTACATCCTCATCACGCCATAATTTATTTCTACCCATTTTTTTTTTGTTCGGAAAAGTGTATCTGTTTGTTTTGAATACATCAATTGATTGAACACAGCCTAAATTGGCCAATTGGGTACAAATATCCTTTCTTTTTCGATTGCCATCTTTAATATTTAGCATTATAAGATCAATTATATCTCCAGCATCCTGATTTTTTATATTTATTGCATCTTCAATATCATCATCAAAATTTTCGTCATCATTAGTCTCAAATCTGCGCTTGAATTTTTCAAACAATTCTTTTAGTTCATCTTGTTCTTCCTCTGTCCAAGCTATCTTTCTATTTTTTCCATTATCGGACTCTTTATTTAGACTTTGATATCCAGAAAACTCTTCACCAAGCTCAAAAAGAATTTTTTTATCTTTAAAAAAAAGAATTTCCAAAAACATTAGAGGATTTTTGCTTGCTTGTTCAAAAAATTTCGATATAATTTGTCTAAAAAAAGCAAACATATCTTCAGTTGAATAAGTCGAAGCATATAAATCATCAATTGATTTTTTTTGAGTGTTTTTCTCAATGATATTCATGCAGCATCGAGACATTGGATCCTTATAAATTTTGTTTATAAGATTAAAAAGGCTAAGTTGAAAGAGACATTGTGGTGCTTGGCATTCATAAGCAATTTTTTCCAGCATTGACATGCAGCATCTATTTAGAAAATCAGAATTTTTCCCATATTCTCCTAGCATTAGAAAATAGCTTTTGAGAATGTGTGGATGAGTGTATCGGAAAAGAAAATTCTCAAAATCTAAGTTTTCTTCTTCGATCACATAGGTATTCGAAGTTTCTTCTTCTGGTTCTCCGAATTCTTCATTATACAGTTCATCTTGCTCTTCATCATTAGCTTCTTCTTCATCTCCAAGACCTTCGTCTTTTCCTGCGTCCTTATCTATTTCATCTTTTTTAATTTCTATTTGTTTCATAAAAAGATTTTTAAAGGTTTCAAATTCCTCATCAGCTGACATTTCAGAAGTTCCAAACAAATCTTTGTCCTTTAAAAACAAGTATCTAGCTTCTCGAAATAAACTTATGGAATCATCTGGTTTATTTTGTGCTAGTAATTTTTGAATTTTTTCAACAACTGTGTCTTTGTGCGAGTCAAATTCTTCATCACTTGTGGCAACAAAATCAAATGGCATCAAATTATCATTTTCAATTTGAAGTTCAGTTTGTCCCTGAATTAAAGAAGCTACTCGAGCAAAATTTTTCTCCCATACTCTTGATTTAAAGCTAGAACTTTGTTCATCCAAACGCCGCTGATATTCTTCTTCATTCTGCAGACGTTTTTCTTTTTCTTCTTTAGATTCTTTTTTTGACTTTTTGGAATCTTTTTTTTTAATCTTTCTTTTTTTCTTTTTAGATGAAACACTCAGTGTACCATTTTTTTTATGCATTTCAAGCATCAAAATAAATATGTGATTTGCTTCTATTAAATCTCTCAGAAAATTTCTTTATAAATACATTAGTAATTGTAATAAATTCCATAAAAAATTATTTTACTTAGACATTTTTGTATGATCAAAATCTTTAAGCATGGTGATAAAAAGCTCCCTAAATTCTTGAATATAAAACAACTGATCTAATAAAATAAATTTTAAATAAAAATTAATTTTTTGATATATTTAACTTTTTAATCTTTCCAAAACGTTCATAGATCTTTCATCTAAAAGGTGTCTTTTAGTTAATTCAGAAACATCATTATTTTTTTCTGTCAAGTCTGTAAGTTGATCGTCATCATCCAAATTTACATTTGTATCTACATTAGCTAATTTGGTATCTTCTTTTTGAGATTGATTCTTTTCAAATTGAGCTATTTTTTTATCGATAGCAAATAGACTAACTAAGTTTTCTTTGTAGCATTTTAAGCTTGTATGCATCCTTTTTGCCCAAAGTTTATTGTTTTCCTTGTCAACTCGCATCATTTCAAAACATCGTTGAACAAACACTTCAATTGAATGAAATAATTCTAATACGAAAGTTTCTCTGTGTTTAGAAAAAATCTTAGTAATTCCTAATATTTTCAAAAATAAAATCTACTTGATATAATCTAATTTGGTTTGTTCATCCAAGTCAGAATTCCTGGCAAATTCTGTAAAGAACTGAACCAAATAATAAAAAAAACAGGTTTCATCATCGTCGAGTGTTTTACGTTGTAATAAGTCCTTTTAAATAATTTTTTTCTTTTAATCTGAAAAATGTTGTTTCAATTATACTTTAACATTTTTGAAGAATATGGCATATGCTTCTTGAAGAAATAATATACAAAACTTTTTCAATATAATTCTAATATACAAAACTGATTTTCGTTGTTGTTCATCATTCTAAAAATTATATTTATAATTATCAATTGTGTTAAATAAAAATCTTCATTTAGATTTATGATAAAAATTAATTTAAATAAAAATATTTTAAATTCAATTTTTTTAAAATTTGAGTCTATGCAAAATTGTTATTTTAAATTTTATAAAATAAATAAATTTAATTCATAAAAATTGATTTTTGAATACAAGCTTAATTAAACATTTTTGAAGAAATTTGATACTTAATAAAATTTATAAATAGAACGATTTGGACTGAATGCGTTGGAAAAGGTGCAAGAAAGGGCAACAAAAATACCTTTGCCTGTAAGAAACATGCCGTATGAAATGAGGTTGAAAAAATTAGGACTGACAAAGCTGAGTGAAAGAAGAGAGAGAGGGAACTTGATTGAGATGTACAAATTAGTGAATGGAATAGAAAAGATAAGCTTGGTCAAGAAGTTAGTGAATAAATCAGAAAACAAGGGACCAGCTGGGGCATTAAGAGGAAATAGCATCAGAGTCCAGAGAGAAAGTTTCCTAGCTCAAATTAGAAACAATTGGCGGCTGCAGTAACTGCCAGACATGTATTTTTCTCAAACAGAGTAGTTCCGCATTGGAATAAATTGCCAGAAAATGTGGTGAAATCCAAGTCAACCGCTAATTTTAAAATGGCTTTAGATAAGTTCAATAGAATCGGCTGCTACAGCTCTACACGGCCAATTGGCGGTGATGGGCTTACACAATCTACATGTTAGGTGTCGCAGCAAGAACTACTACTACTATTTATTGGATTCCAAATCTACAACAAAAAAACAAATATACAACTACCACAAATTATTCTTGAGTAAAAAAAAATTCAATAACTAATTAAGTAATAAAGTATTTGAATACCTAAGAAAAGATTAAAAAATATTTTATACATAAAAATAGTTATTTTATCTTATCCGTTTTTAAACAGTTATCAAGGGTAGTGAATTAAACTCATTAATTGCTCTAAATTAGATATGAAAATTCAGCATGATTTTTTGATTGAATGGTGCTTTGAATAGATTGTAACAATTCTGGAATATCCAAGTATTATTTTATTTAATTTACTTCTAGAAGTAAACTTATAATATCAAATCATTTGATATCAGTTATTATCATATTTTTTTGTTCCTTTCTATATCAGCTGATATCAATTAATAAGTAAAAAAAATAAATTTTTTTTAAAGACAGGCAAAAATTCAAATATTAAAAAAAAAAAGTTAACTTTGCTTATCCAAAAATTAAATCTTAAACTTGATTATTATCATTAAATGTAAACTTTGAATTAATCTATAATTACTAATTAAATTATGGACTTATTCAAATCATTGAAATTATTATCCTTAATTAAATTAAATACTTCTTTTTTTTCAGTTCAATTTCAAAAAGAATTTCATTGATAAATATTTCTTAATTTAAAGTCTTATTTTATTAAAAAAATGTCATTAAAATTTTAAATTAATTTGTAATTTTAAAATTTAATTTCCTTAAAGATTACTGAATTTACTTAAAGAAAATAAATTAAAAAAAATGCTAAAATTAACCAAAGAGTTATTAAAAAATATTAATTACCTCCAAGACTATTTTATTTTTTGCCTTTCGCATTGCTTTTTTATTGGAGTCCATTAGAGCATCGTCCATATTTTTAGCATGTTTGTGAACAATTAGCTTATTTTCATCATTTATTGACTTCATATTCATGGCTACATATGTACCCATAAACCTAGAATGTCTTGGATTCAATCTTAATCGATTATGCTTTCGCTGCTGTATATCTTTTCTTTGCAGTAGTTCAAGCTCACTAGAAAATATATAATAATGATAATAAAGTAAAATTTTGAAATTTTTACTCAATATCCCGCTCTTTCTCCACTTGAGATCGTTTTGATTTTAGATTAACTTCGCTTTCAGACACCTTTGAAAGCTCTTCGGCTGACTAGAATACTATTATAAAAAATTTCATATCAATAAAAATTTATTACTTGTTCCCTAAGTATTAAGGTTATAATTTCTAATATGTGAATTGTATATTTTTTATTAATACTTGAATGAGCAATATATATCATATGATTTGTTAGATCAGTTTTGAAAAAGTTTCTGTTGAACAATAAAAAATCAATATAAATGTATATCAATTTTATAAATATAGAAATTACAGAATAAGATTGTCGTGAGAGTTAATGTCTGTTTCTAATCTATCAGCATCGTCTTCAGAGCATTTTATCAGCAAAATATTTCGGATTAAAAAAAGAATCCTCTCCAAAATTAACTCTTCTTCTTCTGGCCTATCTTGCCATTCTTTTCTCATTATCCCATCTACTCTTTCACTTAGAACGCGAATAAAAGCTTCATCAGCAAAAGATTTTTTGACACGTTTTAGTTGGTTATCAATCTCAAGAAATATATTGTAATGAAATTTATCATCTGGCACTTTGAGTTCAAAACAATGTAGAGCTGATTGGGTTAGATTTACCAAAAGACGAAGAACTATATCGAACAGAGTAGATTCTTTTTTTGGTTTGATAATTTTTAGCAAAGGTATCAAATCGTTTGATAGAACATCGCTTTTTAACAGTTCGCGTCTTATTGTTTTTTCATTAGGGTCATCTCTTTTTAAATATCTAGCTAAATCTTTCAGAGCATCTTGATAAAGTAGAATATTTTATAAATAAAAGTTTATGTACTGCTTTTTATTATTACTTAAACAATCATTCCCTTTAAAGTATTCCCCTTCATCAAGAAAACCAATTGCATTTATTGTAGCTTGTATTTCATGGCTAGAGCACATTTTCCTAAAAATTAAATAAAATTGAGATTAATTGTATTTAAAATAAAAATTTTGCTATTTCAATTTTAAAAGTTGTTCTTCATAAAAAAGAGTAAAATTTTCACAACAAATTTTTAATTTTAATTTTTTTTAAATACATAAAAAGTGCAAAATATTTAATTCTATTCGTTTTGAATTAATATAACTTTAGAAGGTTAAAGTTTAAAAATCACTCTTTCAAAAGAATGCTATTTTTTTATTAGAAAAATAAATTTGGGAATTTTCCGGGACTTGCCCGAACGGCAAAAGCCTTCTTTTCAGCAATTTATGCTTTTGACACATAAAAAGATACAAATTTTAAAAGAATAGATGATTCCACTTGTTTTGTGTTTTTAGTATTGTAAACTTTACAGTATGTTTAATTTATCTGAATAACTTTATTTGAAATTTTAATAAGAAATCAGTGTTAAGTGTTAAGACTTTTATCAATCATCATGAACATAAAAAAGAAATTTAATTTTCTATGATACTCAAATGATAAAATGAAACCGTGCAATTTCATACAAAACTTTGTATTGAGAAAAAAATTTATATCTTATTTTCTAGTGATCATAAATTTTCTCACTTTTTTCATCTTTAGAACAATTTTTTTCTTTTTATATTGAAAATTTTGCATAAATTTCACATGAAATTTATCCTCATAAAAAAAATATTTAATAATAGAATACAAAGTATAATAATTAACAATATTTAGTATCAAATATTAACTTTTAAATACCTATAATTTTAAGTCAATATTTTAGGTTTATTTTAAAAATAAACTAAAACTTGATCCATTCAATTATGTGAGTTGATCTAGACTTAACATTTATATTTTAAATTTTTTAAAAAAATCTCCGAAAATAATATCTAGTAATAATGTATAGTAAGTATTTTATAATAACATTTAATTAAGTAATTTAATTAAATATTATTAAAATTTTTAATAATTACTTAATTAAATGTTGAAAAGATAAGAAGAGAATTAAAATTAGTAATTGTAATTTTTTTTGTCCTAAATGAATATGCAATAGCGAAATTTTTTAATAATTTTATCAAAAATTTCTATCATGAATTTGAATAATTTGAATAATAATTTTAATATTTCATAAAATAAAATTAATTACCATACTTTCATTCAATTTAAAATATGGACGATGACGACCAATTTTATGATTCGGAGACGGAGCCCTCAGTATTGGTTGAAGACTCAGATATATTGGATAAGCTAAATGACCTATCGATTCAAAAAGCTGGACGTAGATCTCTTTTGCCTGATCAGCAATATTATGCAGTTCAAATCCTTAATAAAAATGATCCAACCACTTCTATTCAGAGCGTCTTTAATCGCATTTTCATCAATAAAGAAAATGCTATGAAACTTTGTAAACAAGACCCAGATAATCGCAGGTTTAAGCCATTCAGATGTTTCCAAGATGCCTATGCATTTAGCTATGAACTAAGCGAAATACAATCCGGACAAGTACCTACAGAGAATCAATTACGTGAAACTTTAAAAAAAAGCCTTTCAAACCAAGATGAATTATCAAAAAAAAAGATTCTAGATGCAGAAAGACTTCCATTTTCGGCACCAAGAAAGCCTGAAGTAAATGAAATGCGTCTTTTTATTGAAAAAAATAATTTTGAACCATTTCGCGATAAATTGTTATCTAATCCGAGATTTTTGATTACTGCTGGTGATGCTCCAGTTATTTATCAGGTAAAATTTCTGCTTTAATTAAATTTATTTTATTTTTTTTCTAAAAAAGGAAGGATTCAGATATAATGCACTTCATGTTTGTGCTAAAGAAAACCGTGCAGCTTTCTGTCAGATTATTCTAAATCTACTAAGCAGCTCCTCGTTCATGCAAAAAATGTATCCCAATGACAATATAGAACAATCTAAGACAAGGTCCCATCGTATTCTTGATCTTTATTTAAATACACCTGAAAAAGGGGTGACTAAAACAAAAAGTCAAAAAGTTTAAGTCAAAAATTTTTAAATTTTAAATTTTTTTTTTATTTGAAAAATAATTTATATAAATTTTATGAACCAGAATTTAATCAAATTCATAAAATCTTCTTTTTTTTGACTTAAAAACAAATTGTATCACATTTAATTTTATTTTTTAAAAGTTGAATGAAACTCCATTGCATTTTTCAACAAAATTTGGTTCATATGAAGTAACTCGACTTTTACTGTCTGTTGATATTTGCTGCAAAAATCCAAAGAATAAATTTGGCAAAGTACCCATCGATATTATATGGTAATTAAACTAAAGTAGATTAATGAATAAAATTTTTAAAAAATGCCAAAAATCAAGCACCAAAGCGACAAATGAGGCTGCAAAAAAAAACTCCGATTTAATCAAAAATTTGTTTGAACAATGCTTTTATGTTCCGATGTTCCGAGACGATGATAAAGGTGACGTACTAATTGATAAACCGAGTCCAAAACTTTTGCCAACTTTTGATAAATCCGAGTCTGATTTCATAAAAGCAAATTTAATTTCTCCAAAGACAAGAACAAATAGTAAACTAGCTGGATATGTGGGACCTGTTTCGCCAAATGTAGCAAATGAAATTTATGAACGACTTAAATCACCTGCTAAATTAAGACGTTCACCTTTAAATTTAGATATTTTGCGCAGTGATGATTACAAAGGTTATGAAAGAATTTTACGCAAAATGACTGATGAAATGAATTTGCCATGGTGTGAATATTGGGCCTTTCTAGATAGTTATTGCAATTTAAAATCCGCTGATGGTCAACTAAAATTAGAAATTTATCTAATTCAAAAAAAAATTTTAAACATATTCAACTCTCAAATAGATAGCATTCAAGCTATTCTTAATGACAGTGTAAATAACAACAGCTTAAAAAGTGAAAATAATGAAGATATTAAGTTTGTTTCTTATCTAAAACAATTTTTGACAATTGTTAGTGAATTGAAGTCAATTTTAGACCTAAAAGATAATTTATTGAGTTCAAAATTTGAAACATTTGTTAGGATTAAAAAATTTTGTGATAAAAAATCAATTAATAATCTGGTGGAAAATATCGACGAGGAATTAATAATGAAAAATTTTACCCAATATATGAGTGTTGTAATTGAGCTTTCCCGTTTGGACAAAACCTCGAAGTGCTATTTTAATTTGTACAAGTCTTCAAAAGAGTTATTGAATATTTTAAATTTGTTTAAATTTTTTGAAAATTTTCACATGTCTCCAGTATTTAAAAGAATTGTAAATAATTCTTCGACAACCAGGCCTCTATCGAACTCTACAAACATGTCGCCATGGTCAATGCGAGATCCTGCTAAAAAAACCGACAAATTAAGAAAAGCCTTGTTTAATGAGAGTGACGATGAAGATGAAGAACCCGATTTGCTGAACAATGATAGCGATGATGATAAATATTATGGAGATGCAGATGATTCTGTTATTGATCAGCTTAGCAAAAATCAAATTAAAGATGACATGGATCTTTTAACTATGAAACTAAATTCAAATTTATTTAATGAAACAAAACCTAACTCTGAACGAAAAACTATGAACCCGTTTGAATTTAGAAATAAAAATGAAGACAAAAATTTATGTGTGGAAATATCGAATTTTTTTCGCAGACCAATTGACGTAGGCAACAAATTGTTCATGTTTGGCAATTCTCCATCCAAACTCGATAGAGCAGTTTATTTGGCAATTCAAGACTGCAAAATCGACCAGGAAAAATATGTTTTTCTTAAAGAATGGTTTGATTGTGTTAGAAATTTCAATCAAACTGAAATGCAGAAGTGGAGGACTCCGATGAGACAGAATAATATAGTAATGAGATCTAAAAGTTTTCATTTGGCCTAAAAATTGTTTGTACAGTTAAAATTATTGCAATTAGATTTTATTCATTTTTTTAAGACTTGAAATGTAAATAATTTTTAACAGATAAAAAATGTTAAAATAAAATATAAATTAAATTTTTTTCTTATCAATCGAATATATTTCTTTTAAATTTATTTTCTTCTCTTGTTGATAAAATTCTTGATCATTTGAGTATTTAATAAAAAGTTGGTATCATAAAGCTAGTTTTGAATGAAAACAAACAATTAATGATTCCAGTTTTTTCAAAAAAAAAACAAATTGGAGTAGCAAAATTTACGATTTTTTTTGAGTAAAAATATATTCATTTTGATTTATGTAGTTTAAGATATTAGTGGGGAGAAGATTAAGATCCATTTCCATCAGTCTCAGATTATATTACAAATTAAATTTGGATAAATAAATATTAGAACAATTTTTGAAAAAAATGAAATACTAGAGTTAATTTTTGACATAAAAATTTTGTCTAAAATCTTTCCAAATTAAGAAAAGAATTATAAAAAGGCAAAATTTCAAATATCAATACTTAGTAAAATTTACTAATAATAATTTTTCTGTTTAAAATCGATTTTTTTTTAATTCAAAGCAGTAAGGTGTCGATTTTGACTGAATTAAATTTATTCAAGTAAACTGAGGCAAATTTATTTATACAAACCATTATTAATTATATTAATTTTCCTTTAGCTATTTTGAACATTTCCCTTTATAAAAATATAACTTACATAAACACAAAAATAGTTTCATAATGAATAGATAATTTAAATAAACTAAACTTTTCATTTTTTTTACATCTTAAAAAGCATATTTTTCCATTGAAATAAATGTTTATTTACTCTTAAAAAAATAGAAACTTTGAAAAAAACTTTTTTTATAGTTATCAAAGTCGGTTTACAAGTATTTTAGATCCTTCTGAAGTTAATCAAAGCGATTTTTATCAATAAATTCTTAAAAGCTTTATGTTTTAATTAATTAATTTATAAGAAAATGATAAATTACGATTTTTTAAATAAAAGTTAAAGAAATTCTTTTTAAATTGTATACAAATGATGCAAGCAATTAATAATGCAATCAAAATGATGACAGAGTATTAAATTTCTTCGTTTAACTCTTAGTTGATATGTAACATACTCGTTTAGTTACACTTCAATATTTGAATTTGTATAAGAATACTTAGTTTATTTTTTTGCATTTATTTGAAAATATTTTCTAAGAGTTTTGAGCTTTTGTAAGGTAAAATTTTGAGAAAAAAAATGCTTCAATCGTCTAAAAACTTTAGCCATTCAGAAAAAAAGTTAAAAATAGATTCGCAAAAACAGGCTTATTAAAAAAATATTTTTTTAATAATTTCAAATTAAAAGTTTTAATGCTTGATTTAGTTTTTTGGGTGTATCCAAGATACAAAAAAATATTTTAATAGTATTTAATAAAATTTGAAATATAAGCCAAATTTTTAAAATTAAAATATTGAAGATTTGATTTATTTGAACGTCTCTAAAGGTTAATAAATCAAAAGAAAAATTGATTTAAGACTTAATTTCCTTTTAGTTAATTTGAATAATGGGTAGAGAGGGGAGCCAATTTGCATTTTTCAAACAAATATGTTACGTAATAAATCGAAAAAGTTGTTTTTGTAGGTTTTCTATTTTAATTCATAGAAATTTATAAGTTTTGTTAGTTTTTATTGCTCGTTTTGCTGAAGGTAAATAAATTTTGAATTACAGTTTATGAGTGTTTGTTTTGCTAATTTTGGCTAAAAATTTTTAACTCAAATTTGTCCGACAAAGATAGTTCAATCATACAATGCTTGAGTGTGTCAGGTTTTAATCTATATTATTCTAAATAAGCTTAGAAAAAAGTTGCAATATTTATTGTAGATAAGTATGATTTAAAATTATAATATCCATTAGTTTTTTTAAAATTTTATGTCTATTTTTGTTAAATTTTGTCTAAATTTTTCTTTAACATGCAAATTTAATTTAGTTTTGGAAAGCTAGTTTTATAAATGGGAATCAGCATATTTTTTAAATTGAAATTTACAAAAAGATCCAAATTGTATTATTTATTGATGATTAAACCTGGTATAAAAAATTCACACCATTTTACAGCTTATTTAGAAACAATTTATTTTTTAAATTTTAAATTTTGGGCAAAAAACTATGATTAATTTGTAAACCAGACAAATTTTCGAAATACTACTTTAATTACAAGGTGCATTTCGAAAATATCAATTTATCTAAAGTAAAAATATTTACTAAATTAATCTAATAACTAATTCAAAGTCATTTTTATCCATTATTTTTACATGACTTGGTCACAATTCTAATTTCAAATCATGCACGTAGTAATCTTGTGCTTTTTTTTTATCTATAGAAGGCTTTATCTTTTGGTTTTCCATATTATTTTAAGGTATGATTAGCTATAATTTACTCTCACTAGGGAGTATTAAATGTAAAGCTAAAATATTATTCCTAAAATCTTAGATTTTTATTTTATCACTTATTTTTTTTCTGTTTCAGATGGCTATTTTGTGAATGATGTATAAATGTCAAACGCGAGTTTAAGCCTTAAAACAAATAAAAAGCATATCAGTATTTAATGACATTATGATTACCTTGACTAAAGCATTAAAGAAAAACTTTATCAATTGCGAGACTGATGTGAAAAATATCTAAAATTCTTAAGCGAATTAGATGAAGCTGATAAGGCCATTTTCTAGAAAACTGCTAACCTTTCACATACTTCTAAATTCAAATATTTATTTTTAAATTAGAATAGAATTTTTGCTTTCTATACATGAATTCTCTAGACATGTAAGCGATTAGAAATAGTTTTTGATATGGATTAAAATATTTCAAATAAAATCAGGTCTAGGTGGGCATGAACCAAGTGCATCCTTGATTTTAAGTGATTCGATTAGTTTGTTTTTTATTTTTTTTTGTTTAAAGCAAATCTTTTTTGAAAAAGGCTTCTAGCGGCTGACAGCTAAAATTTCAGTAAAATGCTTGTTTTGTTTTTTCTAGCGAGCTTTTAATTTAAAGCCTTGAAATTTTAATTTAAAGGTATTTCGAATGAAATTAAGACATTGGATTTATTTTTAAAAATTGCTTTTATTCTTAATTCAATTATTTAGTTAGGCTCCTTTTTTAAGTAAAATGGAGGCCTAGTTTTCTATTATAATAAAAAATCGGTCATAAATTTTAGAATCAATACATTTTGCTTTAAGTTCGTCACTATAATCTATAAAAAAAAATGCACTTTTTTTGTAGATTGAAAAATTGACCATATATTCATAATACTTACTGAACAAAATGCCAATCCCCTTTTACGAGAGTTATTTTAAATAAATTAAAATTGTGTCTTTTTGCTTTTTTTTTCTATATATAATTAACATATTTTAAGATTTTTAAAGGTGAATCTCGGAATGAGTTAGTTTGTCAAATAGTCGTAAACATTGCTATTGAACAACGCCGATGTCAAGAAATATCTTTTTTTATGAATAATTTAGTTCAAAAAATTCAAATTATTTCATTATGCTAATATTAAATTTCAACATTTTAAGAATAAAATGAAAAATTATCTCCAAATAATTTAAATAATATTAATATAATTAATTAATTTTATTTTTTTTTAAAGATAAACTTGTGATTATTTTTTTTCCTAATTAGATTTAATCGTTTGAATCAACTGAAATGCTGCAAGATGAAAATTTTTAATTGAATATCTTGTTGCTTTTCAATACATCATTTTTTAGTAGCTTTCTTTTGTTGGTTTCGTCATTATGAATTTTAAAATAGAGCGATAGCAATATCAAATCATAAATGAAAAAAAAATACTAACTCGTCTATTTTTCAAACGATATAAATGCTAAATTCATAGGACAAAGCGTATCGGGTCAATTAATTTAATGCCCGTAATAAAAACAATTTGGAGCATTAAGCCAACAGATTAAATGCCAAGTATCTTTAGCGTTAAATTGATAAAATTGTTGTTTAAAATAATTTGGTCATCTATAATGACCAAATTATGTTCAAGTTACATTATTTTAAATGAGCACTTACAAAATTATCTAGGATTAAAAATAAATAATATCATCAAATGTTTTTATTTTCTATTTATTTTTTAAATTAAGTAGGCACTAATTCAGGTGAATTTTTTATTAAAACAAAACGAGAGTTTTTTTTTTGGTTATTTAAAATTAATTCTCTTAAAAAAATATAATTTATTTATTTAAGTTTTTTTTTTTTAAATAAAGAAAAAAATGGGTTAAGTCCAAACTTAGCCGAAAAATAACTATGTCGCTCAATTATTTTTCAATTGTTAGTTTATTGGTAGCTCTAAGGACCTTGAAAATTGCCAATTACTTAGCAATGGTCGGTTGATTTGAAGCTTAGCACAGTCAAAGTATCTAATTCAAGCATAGCCGTAGATAATCTACAAAATTAGGCTCGATTAGATTCATGATTTTTCTCAAAACAAGCTTCAAGGCTATCTCAAAGCATCTGTGTTTCGAAAAAATTACACCGATTAGAGCCACAACACTTAATCCATGCCAATATTTGTCATTCAAATAGCCCGATATATAGGTAACAAATATTTGTATTCGATCTTATCAAAAATGAAAAAATAGAGCTATTTTTTCTCATTAGATTAGCTTGAATGTTAATTCATTTTTTTTTTTGCAAATTGCCCAATTTTATAAGATGATTTCCCAAAATACTTCAAATCGAATCGAAGATAGCCAAAAATTCAAAAGTATTTGGGTTTTTATTTTCTAGCATCTAATTAGCTCTAACAATTTGTTTTTTCTTGAGAACTTAATTTTTTATTGCTATGTTTTTTTCAAATTGACTATCTTAACTTGGGTGGATCGGGCTAAATTTAAAACTAGAAACAAAACGCAATCATCTGTGGATAATTTTTGTCTAAGATTTTTTTGCTAATTTCAAGCAAATAAAGCTTATGTGAGCTGAGCTAAAGAAATAGGAAAGCCAGATGTAATCATGATTTTTCTTCAGCTTAAATTAGATTTGACTGTGGCTTGGGAAATTTAGATCTAACATGGCCTGTTACGTAATAAATTAAGTATTTATTTATGAGTTAATATATTTGAGTGAAGAATTAGCAATTGAATTCAATTCATCAATGATAAGGAAACGAACTGAGAGCTATCTAGTAATCCAAAACTGGAGCATTTATGCTTGAAAATAATTTTCTAATTTTTGCTCGAAATTTCTCAAATTTTTTTTTATTTAAGTAGGCTCATGAGTTGAATTTTGAAAATAGAAAAAAAAAAGTTCTAATAATTCACGCGTGCAAATTTCTGATTTTTTGCTAACCGAGCTTTTGTTTATGTACAACAACACAATAACAACAAAAATTCGTCAAATTTCGACGCTGAATTTATAATTTTCTAAATTTTTTTTTTTTATTAACGTAGAAATCAACTAGACTAGGATTAATAAATGCAAATTTTTTCAGAGACTATTGATTTTTTTTGTTAAAATACCTTCAGTGATAGCCCTTCTAGATTTAAGAATTTTTTTTAAATTTTATCTTAGAGAATAATTTTCAGACAAACAAGCTAGTTTAAATTGGCCAACCTAGCCAGCAGATATAAGATAAGAAGGTGGATTCAATAGTGCTCAATATGCGCTTTTCATATGCTGAAAACTATTTAGTTTGAACAGGTTAAATTAAGGATGAATATGAAGCATATGGTTCGGCTATAGAAAAAAAAATGTTAAACAAATTTGTTCGTAAAAGGATATTTTCATAGGTCCTTCAGCTGGATTACCATCTCTAGGGATTAGGATCTTAGATTGAGATATACTATTGTGTAAATTGATTTTTTAAATTGGTCTCTAGATTTAATCTCGAATAGCATGAATTTTTGTTGGAAAATTGACAAAAATTTCTTCTTCTTATTATTCTTATTATTATTAATATTAAATAATATTTAGCTTTAAGAATAAAGAAAAAATTTCTTATTCGATTCTTAAGAACTTAATATTTGCTTTATTATGTTGTTGTTTTTTGTTGTTTTATTTGGCTTTAAGTTGCAACCCATATTTGCTTTAATTTAATTTCATTTTTAATTCATTTTACCATTTCAATTTTTTTTCTATTTGCACTAAATTTCTATAACTCGGTGTAATCGTTTGTCCAAAGATTAAACTGGCCAAACTCGGGCAAGGATTTCGATAAACGTGATCACTAGATTCTCTATTTATCCAATTTTTTAAACTCGTTTTGTAAACATTTTAGATATCCGAAGAAGAAAAGGGTAGAAATAATAGTTTACTTAAACGATTAGTTTGATGGACTAGTTTATACGCTTTGGTCTAATACTCTTTTTTTCTTTTTTTAACAAACACCCAACGTTTCAAAAAACGACACACAATTGATTAGACGAAACGGAAGTAGATTTATGTTATGGAAAAGACGCAAATTGAAGTCATAAACAGCTTTATTGATTTCACTAAATCGAACGAGTTTATTCCAACAATTCAAAAAGATTTTAATGTAATTTAATTATTTATATTTTTTTTTTAATTAATTTTTGTTTGTGTTTCAGAAATTAAAAGAAGTGACTAACGAGATCCGGTCGTTGAATCTTAAGTCGACCAACGAAGGTGAAAAAGAGTTCAATCGGAAGAAAAACAGATACCGGGACATACTTCCTTGTAATTTTTTTTCTACTAATTCAACATTGATTGATTTAAAATAAAATATTTAATCGAATGTCTATAAAAGTAGTTTTTAGGATAATTTTTAATTTATTAGATTCTTTCAATCATCAACATTTTATTTCAAATTATCTATTTTTCTATTAATAATTAATCTTAAAGCATAGTGGATAGATTATCTACAATTATTTAACCTTTAGTTAAATCATTTTAATAATTTATTGATAATTATGTTAAATTTAAAGATGATGAGTCCAGAGTCAAATTGGAGCTGGTAAAATCAGATGAAACTAACTATGAATCTGGAAGTGACTACATCAATGCCAGTTATATAACTAATGTCCTTGACGGCTACTACAAGTACATTGCGGCTCAGGGACCCACCAAAGAAACCATAGTTGACTTCATTCGAATGCTAGTTCAATTTAATGTAAAAATTGTTTTATGTGCATGCAACGAATACGAAGGCCAAAAAGTTTGTCTGAATAAAATCTAGGATTTACATTTATTTATTATTTATTTAAGCTAAAGTGTCACCGGTACTGGACAGATGACCAAAATGAAGCTTTTTGTATATATAAAAATTATTATGTTACTTTGAAATCAAAGCCTATTGTTTTGGATGATTGTATAATAAGACAAATAAAAGTAATATATAACCCAAGTTTTATGACGCAAGACTTAAATTCAAAGTCAGCGTCCAATTTAGAAAGCAATAACCGGTCGATTCTCGAGTATGAATTTACTCAGTTTCATTTAATTAACTGGCCTGACCATGGTGTACCAAACAATATCGAATCTATAATAAATATACTTGGTCTAGTACGCAAAAAAATGATTGAAAATAACAAACTTGTCAACGAAAATTTTCAAAAATTTAATTCAAACCAAAATGAAAAAAATTATAAAAAGATTCATTTTCCCTTAAGCAATGACTTTCTAGTGGTGCATTGTAGTGCAGGGTGCGGTCGAACAGGAACAATTATTGCAATTGATCAACTTTGGGCAATGATAAACGAAACAGTGAGTTTTTTTTTTCTTGAATATTTTAAAGCATAAACTAAAAATTAGTCGTTTAAAAAGTTTGAGCAAAAATTTAAGTTTTATTCAAGTAAAAAGATTAAAAAATTTTTTTACCAATTTTTTTATTGAAAAAAAATATGAAAAATAAGAAAAAGAATTTTGAGTTTCATTTTTTTAATCTTTTAATCTGTGAAATTAAGTGATTTCATCTTATTAACTAAAATAAATAATTTTTATTAGAGAAAAAAACACTACCTAACGGGTGATGCATAAGTAAATGGATAAAAATTAAAAGCGAATATCTCAAAAAATAAAAATG
>PJRA01000313.1:2086360-2135359 GCA_016987375.1 Brachionus koreanus | reverse complement strand
AACAGAAAGTCCCATTTTAAAAATTTTTTTTTGCAATATTATAGCTAATTTTTAGTAGTTAATAAATAAATATATATATATATATATGATCCCCTGATCATTTGCATGATCGGGCAAGTTAACTTAATTTTTGTCCATTTACTTATGCATCACCCGTTAAAAATGTTTTTTGCCTTTAAAACCTGAATAACTAATAAATATTAAGAACTTTTTTATTTCTAATTATAAAAAGAAAATAAAAATTAATGTTAATAGTAATAGATAATCTTATAAGCTTAATAAAATCTAAATAACTTAGATAAAGTAGTTAAAAGAAAAAGTATTTGTTTTCATAGAAAATTCTCAAATTTAAACTATTGAAGAAATTGAAAGATATTAATCAGATCATTATTTGAATAATTTAATCGATAAATAAAATTGTAAAAAAAATGGTGGCTTTTCGCTTTTTACAATTTTTTACCAAGAATTAAATAAAATGATGTTTAAATTTTTCAATTTTTATTTTTATTTTAAGTGACTATCGGACTTGATTTAGACAATCAAAATCGAAATATTTTAAGAATATACTAGAATTTTAGTTATTTTGCTATTTATATAATATTAATCATATTTATAACATGGTTTTATCTTATACACAAAAAGATATTTTAATTTTTTTACTTGAATTTTAAAATTTTAGGTAAAAAAGTCCAAAAATTCCCAATTCATTACCCCGTTAAATTTATAGTGATAAACAGATCACAAATAATTAAAATTACCCTAAAAATTGAAAATAAAAATTTATTAAAATACAAAATTGATGAAAGGAAAAGTAAAATTTGAGAAATTATATAATTATAAAATAAATACAATCAATTTTATCCTATATAAATTCATCCATTATACATTAAAGGCAGCTTAAACATTAAAAGCATAAAACTCAGTCATTTTGACTCGTTTGAAACATTTGTAAATCTTCGTTTCTTTTGAATAAATTTTTTAAATAAATATATCTTTTTTGAATTCTGTAAATTTTAGAATATTCTGTTTAAAAATGATATTATTTTTAAAGATTTTTTTAGTTTTTTCAAATATCTCTTAATTAATAAAAAAAAACATGAAAAAAAGTTTGGTGATTCAGTGTTATATAAATTTTAAAAAAATCTTGTCACGTTTTATTTATAAAAAAAAATATAATTTAGGGGGGTCACCAGGTTTGTCCGAATGGTTTACGCCTTAGTTTAAACCCAACTATTACGTAAAGATTGAATATGTAGAAGAAAGTAAAAAGTTAAAATTTAATTCAATCTTGATTTATGTTAACACATTTTTTACTGAGTCTTGTACAACCGTACACTAAAACAATCGATTTTTTTAAATCTAATAAACTAAAAATCAAAATTGAAATTTATCTTTTTAAAAAAAGAATTATGATTATTTTTACTTTTTTTTTCAGAAACTGGATGAGAAATTTTCACTGTATGAAATTGCCAAAGCCCTGAGAGAACAGCGGATAGCAATGATTCAAACACAAGTAAAGTGTTAATTTTAGTTTGGCAGTGAATTTAAAAAAAATAATTTTTTAGTCTCAATATTTATTTTTTGCGCGTGCTACGGCTCTTTTGTTTGAAAAGTACTTAAAAAGCTTATGTAACAGAGCCGAAAAATATCAAAACAACCCGGTTAAAACTCAGACTAGTAATTAAAATTGTTTTTTTTTTAATTTTAATTTCCATTTTAATCAAGCTAAAGTTGTTGTGTCACATGCAGAAAATAAAAAATCAAGTGATACATCACCAGTCGATTTATGCACTCAAATAAATCGCATATATCCAATAGATGCCAACAACAACATGGATTACAGTAACCAAAACCTAAGCAAACCAATGATTAAAAAAAATGAATTTATAGAGTCGTCTAATTTAACACCACCAAAATCTCCAAATATCAAAATTAAAAGTGCAAATATCACTAAAAGTCCTTTGACAAGTGTTAAACAAAAAATCAATCGTCTAGTTCCAAACATGTTTCAAATATTTTCTCCAAACAGCACACCAACGATCACAAATTACACTCAAAACTATGCATCTAATATGCACACGCCAATGTCCCTCTCATCGGTATCCTCGTCTCCGTCTCCGTTATCCGTTTCGTCAAGCTCTTCCGCATCCTCATCAGCATCAAACGCCAAAAATTCGGCTTCCAAAGTCTTGCCAAGATCGAACCTTGCCGACTCATATGAAAACTCGCCTAGTCTTTACATAAAACAAAAGAACCAGACTAAAATAAGCACGCCAACATCTACTATATCATATAATAGCAAAAATAATGAGTCGAACAACTTTTCTAGCAAAAGTCTTTTTGTTTACAGTGATTCAAATCAAGAAAGGCTAGCAGGAAATCGAACCAGATCGGCTTCAAGATTAAACAGCAATGGCACTCCAGTATTGGCTAGTCCTAATCTAGCCCGAAAACTGTCCAGCACTAGTGAAAGATCAAGTGAGTGTGATCTTAGTCAGCAAAATAGTGATAATACTGAGCTTTATTTAAATGATAAATCAATGAGTAAAAAAGAACCTGGTAGTGGATGTGAATTTTTAACTCATAAATTGAACTCTAATCAACAAATTAAATTAGATCTGCAAGCAAATAATAACATACCTAAGTCAGTTATAAACTATCAAAATGATGATGCAGTGCCTTTTTCTGATGGATCTATATCTATGCTTAATTTCAAGCATATGATTAACAGCGCTAAAGTTTCATCAAGCAAAGAGATCGACTTGAGACAATTGAACCAACCCATGAAAGCCCAATTCTATGATACATTAGCTCAGAAAACGAGTGATAATCAAGAGAATTCAGAGGAGTCAAGTGAAGTACCTAAGCCACCAGTTAGGACTAAAATACACCATAAACGATTCAATTTGAGCGAAAATACTCGGAATGCTATTTATAATATGATCGAAAATGATTTTGGAAATGACACAAATCAAAACAATAAAGCTGAACGAGTTTTTGATCAATTGCCAAACAAATATGTCGAAATAAGAGTCAACAAGACGTCCAAATCTGGCCCCAATTTAGAATCCTATTCGGACACATTTGGTGCTCGAAATTATCGAAACGGAATTTTGCTGGACATTAATTCTAATTCTGAAAAAAAATTTGATCCCAAAGAAAGTTCACAAGATCACAATAAACCAGTTCAATCTTTTTATGTGAGTTTGGATTTTTTTTTAAAAGCTATTAACAGAATGCTATCATTTAAAAAAAATTTAATTAATCATTAATTTTTTTTTATTTTTTAAGAAACATAAATCATCTAAATATGACAGTAAGTCTACAGATCTAAATATTTAATTAGCACCCATGTTTTTTATTACTATTAGAAATTTTTATTCTCATTATTACTCGTATGCTGTAAATGCTTCTAACAGTAGTAGTTAATCTATTTAGTTAAAACATTTGAGCTTTTCTAAATTTAAATATTAACACTCAGCTAGTGATGTTGGTTAACCAATGTTTGGTCTACTAAAATCGCCAACTTTGGCTAACCAAAAATAAGTTAGCCTATATTTGGTCCACCAAATTTTTTGTTAACCAGTATTTGGTTTTAAATTTGGTCTCACAGCGAAAAAATATGCTATAATTAAATTATAATTAAAAAAAAATAAAAAATTCATTATTTCTAAAAAATTTTATTTTTGAAATTATGTAAGAAGTTAAAAATTTTTGGACTTAGAAATATTAGTTTAACAATAAGATGAAAAATAGATGTAATTTAGAAATTAATTAAAAACAATTTCTCTTAAATATTTATCAAATGAGTTAAATTAATTAGATTTCAGCCAAATCTAAGATAGGTTTGTTTTGTAAATATACATCATTTTTTCAAAATTTAAAATGTTTAAATATAAGATTTTTATAAATTGATAATAAATTAATCTTGGTTCTAAAATTCTGATTTTTGTTTATCTATATGAAACCGTTTCTTGCTTAAAGAAGAACGCTCTTAGAAAAATTTAAAAATCCATTTTATTTTTATTCAAGATTAAAAACAATCCGAATATGCATTTTTCTGGTTTATTAATTATTTAAAAGGATTTTTTAAAGTAAAAAATTGAAAGTGATTGTGTATTATGCAAGCAATTTTCTCAAAATTAAACATTCCTATTTAGAAAAAAAAATAGTTTAGGATCAAGATCATATATAATTTTTATTAAGAATAAGTAAAAGCGTGAATTTAATTTTATTTAAAAAATAAAGTAATAATACTATTGTACTTTAAATTTCGTACTCAAAATTCAAAAAATTACAAAATTTGTTTAAATAACTGAATTTAGGTCAAAATTTGGTCGACCAAAATAGTCAGAAAACCGAAAATTGGTTAAACTAAAATCTGCTAATCTAAATTGGCTAACCAGCTAACCAAGCTTAACCAACATCACTACACTCAGCTATTTTTAATATTTGATATTTTTTAAGATATTTTTAGATAAAAATGTAACATTTATTATCATTTAAATTTAAATTTTTTCTTTTAATTAAATCTATCTTAAAAATTAAAAATTGATATTTTGATGTTTTGAGAATATTAAGATCCAAGGTGAAAGAATTTTGTGAATATTGACTCAGAATCTGCAAATAAATGATTGAAAAAAGATTTTTATATTTTTTCGCATTTTTTTAAAAAATTATTTTAACTCTATAAATTTATTAAACCAAGATTTACCATTGATAGAGATAAGATTTATTTTTCTCAGATAAAAATAGAAGTATCAGATATGAAAAATAATATTTATCAGACATTTTTGTTATTCGTCAGATTCGAATTCATCAGTTTTTAGCAAAAATATCAGTTTTTCAATACACGACTAGTAAATTGACCAATTGACCAATTGACCATGACTCTCAGAAAGAAAACTCTTCGAAGAAACATTCCCAATAAGCTATACCGCCGTGCTTAGACATGCAGTGTTTGAAAAATTAGGGCATATAATAATTCTTTTTTTCGTATATTTGTCTTTTGAGGCTTAGTAAATTAACGTTTTTCAAAAAAACAATTGATTTTGACTCTTTTTTGAATTTTTCCATTTAAAATTTGAATTTTCTAATTTTCTGAAAGAAAATATTTTGCAATTTTACGTAAAAAAATTGTAATTTTTTTCAGTTAAAATCTTTAACAATAAACTAAAAAAATTCGTAAGCCTAATTTTATTAGATTTAGATTATTTCCATAGTTATTTCCAGATTATTTCAATTGAATTTTGATCTAGAGACTTTGTCTACAGTACATTTCTAAACAAAGTTAACAAGCCACTGAAACAGTTTTAAAGCCGCTCTTAAACTCTGGTTAATTAGCTTATAAACAGTGTTTAAACCGCTCATAAAAATTGTATTCTTAATTTTGTTTAGAGATGTACTATATTGAAAATTTAGAATATTTTTGGAATAAATTTTTTAATCAAATAAATAAAATCAATACTCATTTTTTAATAAATTTTTTCAAGAAAGTCATTAGCATTAACATTTTCAAGAACTCTAGAGAATGATAGACGAAGAGCTAATTCTGAATTCAAAAATCTAAAAAGTTAAAATAAAGTTAAATAAAATCACGTAAAATATCGCTAAATCCTCGTATCAAATCAGTACTGTCTATAAAAAAAAGAGATTTTTATTCTAAAATAGTTACAACTGCAAAATGTTTTTTAATTCAGATTTGATTCTGTAAATTCAACAAAGGCGTAATCCAATTTTTTAAATAAATTTTAAACTCTGCTTACAAAATACTCCAATATATGTAATGCATTTATAGAGACAATTTTTAAAATTTGTTCCATTTTTTATGCCAATTCCATAAATCGAAGACAAACACGTTAAATAAGATAAAAATTACATTAAATTAAGTTCTTATTTTGATCTAAATGAAAATAAAAGTGAATTATAATTAAATTTCTTTTTTTTAATTTTAAATATTTTTAAAATTACTTTAATCATTAAGGATAGTAATGATTATTTTTCAGTCTTAATTAACTTGAATTTTTATATACTTAATTTTTATTTTTAAAATTTTTTCTAGACTGTATTAAATATGCATGTTATTAGCTCAAACGATAAATTAAAGTCTTAAAAATATATTAAAAATTTTATTTTTTTTTAGTATTAACTTTGCCGAATAAAAAATATAATCAAGCTGACAAAAATGAAAACAAAAAAAGCGAAGAGCATGACTATAGCCCATTTCCGTTCAATTCCAGCATGGTTCAGTCGGCAAAAAACAAATTAAGACAAAATTCAAATTATACATTTAACAAGGATTTAAATATTAACGTTCAATATGTGCCGAACAAAAACCACTATTACTATCTAATCAATAACTTAAAAAATCCTTTATCAAATAAATTTAACAACCGCAAGTCACTAAAAATCGATCAATTAAATAATGATTACTTTGACAATAATTTCAGTGCATCAAATGAAAACTATAGTGAAAATCGTAACAATTTAAGCAAAAGAAGATCGACTCAAGTTTTTGATTTGTAAATTTTTAGTATTAGTCTAAATATTATTTGAAATTATTAAATATAAACTATTTTTTAAGAAATAAAATATTAAATAATGCTGTATTAAGTAGGATGTATGGCTTAAATTAATGCCGAAATTTGAAATAATCCGCTCGGTTTATTGTGAAACATTTTGTTCATATTCTAAATTTTGTCACTTAATTTTGAAGATAATTTGAAGAATTTCAAATTATTTGAAAAATAAGCTAAATAGATATTTTTTTATTTAGATGATTTTTTTTTATAAATCTGTATAAAAACAAATTTTATTTTATTTTTACCGGAATAAAATATTTTTTTAAAAAATTGTGAATTTTAAAAATCATTCAATTTTAAGATTAATTTAATTTTATTATTAATTTAAATTAGAAAAAGATTGGCTAATTTTTAGAAATTTATTAGTGAATTTTTAAAAAAATTAGTTGTTAATTTTAAAAATAATTATTCGTCTATTTGTCTTGAATAATTTGGGTTGACAAATTTCATAACTGGTAGCATATCATTCTTTTTACTTAATTTTAAGTAGGCAAATGTAAACAAAATTCCAATTATAAATCCTCCAATTAAGATAACTATCAAAATTCCAGCGATTGTTCCTTTTTGAAATTTGAAATTTTATTTTTATATATGAGAATTTAAAGATAAAATTTACCGGAACCAATGCCAGATGGTTTATCAAGTGGTTCAATATTTTTAAGCTTTCCATTTTTTTCATAAACTTGTCCTTAAATCAAAATGAATAAAATAACTCAAAATTAACCAGATTAAACACAAAAATACTTGAATAGTGATTGATTTTTTTATTTGTTTTGATTCCTAATTCAAAATTATATTTATCAACTAAATTTTCTTTGTACAAATAGCATGTTCTTTGTTCTGTGTCGAAATCAAAGCTTCTACAAAAAAAAGAGTCATCAAAAACACATATTTCTGCACACGATTCAACTGTCGATCTACTTATTTTTGTTTGAGGTTCCACACTTAGTTGAGTGTGAGCAAAAATTTGAAAATCATTCAAAGCTCGTTCTGAATTAATTAATTAATATTTTAATTAATTTTATTTATTTAAAATACTTGAAAAATGAGAACACAATGAAGTAGTAACAACATTAGGATCCTTATCTAAACTGTGAATATTTGTCTCGCTGAGAAGACATCGAAATGATTTTCCATCATCACTGCTGCAAAAATTGAATGATCTGCATTTAAAAGATTTTTCTTTGTTGCATTTGATAGCACAATCACTCTCACTAGTAGCATCCTCAACTGTATAATCAACTATTGATGTTACTTTTGAAGGATATTTTATAAAGTTATATAAAGGATCCTCTTGATTAAAAAATTATTATTTTTTTCATATAAAATTAATAAATAGTTAAGTAAATAATACTGATAAAAATTTCAACTCCTGGTTTTTCAATAAAATAATTTGCCGAGGGATTTTGGCTATCAAAAAGCTCTCCAATTGATGACCATTTGCATTCTCTTGTCTCTTTGTTATATGTGTAAATTTGGCATTCAAACGTTGATTCACGAATACAATTACGTGCACATTCTTCTGGGGAAGAACCATTGTTTTTTCTAAATATTAACTGTTCGCTATTCAAAACAGCTGTTTCATTGAAGTCAATATTTCCAGCTGCAAGAATGAATTGTTTTATAAATGAAGCTAAAAGAATTGTATTTATTATTTAGAAGAGTTTTCATAGACAAGATTAAAAAAAAATAATAGTACTTAAACCAGATGAGCCACTTTCACTAGATAATTCATTTGTTTGAAATATGTCAATTGCTGAAAAGGTTAGCTAAATAAAAATAAAATTTATTTTAAAAAATAATAACACAATTAACAAAATTAAGAAAATTTTACCACAGGATTTCCTTGATCGTCCTTGACATCTAAATAGAGCTCTTTTCTAATCACACTTTCTTCAATCATCCGGTAAAGAGCATCTTTGCTAGCTGAATCATACGATTCAGTAATTTCTTAATTTGAAAAATTTAAACAAAATTTAGCTTGAAAATTATCCGAAAATGTAATACTTGAATAGTGATCACATTCGGCTGCACTGTCAGAAACAACAGCAGGATCAGTAGTTAATGAGTAATTGTAAAACGAACAGATAAAGCCTCCAATTGGTTGCATACAAATGTCAAAACTCATGCATTTATAATCAAGTGGTAAATTAAATTGAGTATCATTAAGACAAATTTCAGTACATGTTTCAGCTGAATTGGCTGGAACGCCGTGTGTAATCTTTTGAAAGTCAACTTTAGATTTTCCATTTTTGATAAAATGATCTTAAATAGTTAAACATAAAAATTTTGATTTTTTTTAATTAAAAAAAATACTAATTGAATCCGCACGGTCAGTAATTGCAGAATAAACAGTGAAACCACGACGATTTGGTTCAAATCGTGGTCTAGCTATTCTTAAAGGAGAAGCACTATAGAATTTAAAACTTTTGAATATTTTTTCGTCAAATTCATCTTCTAATAATCGGCCATAAAATTGAATAAACGATTCTTCATCTAAATTTATTTTTAGTTTTCTTTCTTATTTTTTAAATCATAATTTAAAATAAATACGAATTACCTACACCATCTGGGTATCTGAATTGAATTCCAAAATTTATTCGATTCTTGCCCTGAAAACATTGGCTAACATCAAAATTTTTTCGATTCAATTGAGAATCGAAATCAAAAGCATGACTTATGATAGTAAAATTTTGCTTTAATTTAAAGATTAGTTTCAAATAGATTAAAAAAATTAAATTTTTTACTCCATTTATGTGATAAGATATGGGAACTACAGTTTCCAATTTATCTGTACTTTGGTCAGAATAAATTTGTGTCTAAAAATTTCGACCATTAAATTATTTTTTATTATCTTTAAATTAATACTTTCAAAAAATATAATTCAGCGACCATTTCTGGTAATTCAGCGCTTGCATTCTTTTTAGAAACAAAAACATCACACAACAAGCCTCTTTCATATCTCTGTAAAAAAATCAATTGTTAATAATTAAAAAATCATTCATTTAAATTTCAAACTTAATGTTAAATTATATAAATTTTTTTTTAAAAATTAAAAAATTTTTGAATTTAATCAATTTAGTCTATATTCCATAATTGCTTTTTAATTGAAAAGTACCTCTCCTGCATAAACCAAAGAATCATCAATTCTTAAAAAATCTTTCGGTGATTTTAAAGTATAATATCCGCTAGAAAGATGAGCTTCATCCAAATTATCCAACTGAATTGAGCCAAGTGGATAAAATGAACAATTACCACGGTTTTTATTAATGACATAAGCCACTCCTTTTTTCGAAATCAAAACAAAATTAAATTTAAATTTTTTTAATATTTTTTTATTCTTGTACCGCTATTATAATCATGAACAATTTTAACCGGATCTTGGACGTTAACTCCTTTTATGTTAGCTGCAGTCACTATATCAAGTCGAAAAGTTTTTAATTGATTCGAATAAAAAATCTAAAAAATTAAATCTTAAATTTGTTTGAGAGAACCAAAAAAAATACTCTTTCTGATGAGGCAGCTTTTGCTTTAGGATTTATCGTTTCAGTTATGTAAGAAAATGATTCCGGTACAGTTGGAATGGGTTCTTTATATGTCTGATTTTGACAAAAAACTCCTCTGGGAAGCTTTAAATAAATTTTTATAAACTTAAAATCTTAACAATTTGGATTACATTGAAAAGCTCTGATTTTCTGAGAACTACTGGTTTAAATTCAAAAAAATTATATTCATGATATATTTCTCGTTTAGTTTGTTCTGCTTCATTGATTTCAACATAACCCTTCACTGTTGAAGCAACTGGTAGCTCATTGAAAACGTCTCCAAAAAATGAAACTGCTGGATTATAACCTGGTACTAAAAATAATTCAATTTAAAAAATTCATTTTTTTGTTGAGAAAAATTTAGTTGAAACATGAAAATAATAAAGTCTGATTTTAATTTTACTTGTAAAGTAATAGTCGATTAAAAGGCTGGCTTTATTCTCTGGCCAATCTTGACAGCTTCTGAAATGATTGACCGGAATACCTCTATATGTTGTTTGACCAAGTTTTTCCTTAAAAAAATATTTTCTATTTATTCATGGTTGCTATTTTTTGCTTTGTTCTTTTACATGCGGAAAACCATTATTGAAATGAAAAAGAAAATTTGGCGGCTTCATATTTAAACCAAATTGATCTTGGACAAGTCCAAAAAAAAAGTTGTCTTGTGGTGACTCAGTAATTTTTTTAGCAATACATTTTCTGTCTTAAAAAAAAAAAAAAACTTTGGAAAATAAAAAGAATTTTTTCTTGATTTATACTTTTTATTGAGAATATTTGATCATGTTCAAAATCGTAAATAACGCGTATAGAGTTGTTGTATTCTCGTATTGTAAAATCAGCTCGCTTTTCATTTTTGTCATACAAAATTGTCGATTCCATGTTACGGTTTTCATTTAACGAATTCAATTCGACCCTTGCTTCAAATTCATCTGGTAGCTTTGGTAAACTAGTGGGATCTTAATCACTAACAAGTCAAAAAACCTTAATCTCAAATTAACACATCAAATTTTTACTTATGGGTGAAGTAACAGGATCACAGAATTTTATATTTTGACATTTGAATTCAATAATCAAAATAATAGCTATTATTAGCTTTAGTTTAAACATGGTCTAAATTATATGAAAATTAAAATAAAATTCTATTTTATTTAAATATTTCGAAAATTAGACTAAGCATCTTATTTACTATCTTTGTATAATCGAAATCTTTCAATTAAGATTATTTTTTATCTTTTTCCTAAGTGATAATTTTTTCTCAATTATAAAACTGATAAATTAATATTTGATAATTTTTTAATAGGTACATGTGATTTATATAACAATTTTATTTAATATTTCAATATTTAAAAGATAAGTCTTATTTAAAAAAAAAAATCAATTATGGAAATATTTTTTATTAAAAAAAACTCAAAAAATATTAAAATTTTTTTATAAGCAGTTTGAAATTTTGAATAAATTAAATTTATTCTTCATAGTTCGGATTTGTAAATTTCATCACTGGTAGAAAGCTTGTTTTCTTGCCAAATTTTACATACGCTAGGCCAATAAGACTTCCCATAATAAGACCACCAATGACAACAGCTAAGGTTACTCCAAAAATAGTGCCACCGCTAAATTTATTTTTCTTATCTGGTATAAGAGGTCCAACTTTCATTAGTTTTCCATTGTTTTGATAATACAATCCTATAATTGAATTTTCTTATTAAACTGTTTATTTTAAACCCTGAAATTACTTGAATAATGGTTGACATTCGGATTTGTTTTGATACCTAAATCTAGGATATTTTTATCTACCAAATTTTCCCGGTAAAGTTTGCATGAATTCTCTTCGATATTGTAATCAAAACTGCGGCATAAATAGCTATCTTGAAAAGAACACTGTTCGGCACAGCTTTCAATTGACTGATTTGAAAGAATTGATTGAGGTTGAACACTTAATTGAGTCTTAACAGATACTTCAAAATCATTGATTGAACGAACTAGAGAATTTGAATATATTTTAAAATACTCATAATAATTAGATGTAATCAAATACCTGAGTAGTGGCTGCAAATAGCCGAATACACAACATTTGGATCTTTTTCTGTATTATGAACATTGGTATCGCTTAGAAGACATCTAAATGTTTCATCATCTTTTTTGCATAAATTGAACGATCTACATTTTTCGTCTACATTACACTTAAAAGCACATTCACTAGCGTCTTTAACATCGCTTAAGCTGAAATCAACAAGAGCTGTAACTTTAAAAGGAAGTTCAAAATAATCATATAATGGATCTCCTTCAAATTAATTAGCTTTTAGTTAAAATAGTAAAAATATTTTTAACTAAAATTAACTTATGAAAAGTGATGAGCTGTTCTCTGATTTAATAGATTCGACTGCAATTGTAATATTTTTAGTGATGTAGATCAAATTAGACCATTTACATTCTTTGGTCTCATCATTATAGGTAAAACTTTGACAGTCGAAAGTTGGTTCAAAAATGCATAATCTTGAACATTCGTCCACTGAGACCATATATTTCTTACGCGAATATACTGTTGGATTTGAGCTTAAAAAGCTTTCTTCAAAGCTTGTATCTCTAAATAAGAGATCGAATCTCGCGAAATAAGAAGCTAATAATACAGAAATAATTTTAAACTGAAAAAAAAATTTTCAACAAAAATACTAGAGCCAGTCGAAGTAGTAGTTTGTGCATCATTTTGATCATAAATTTCTTCAGGCTCAAAAGTGAATGTTTTCTAAGCAAAAATAAATTTGCTTCAATGAAAAAAAATTTTAACCATTTAATTTTACTTTTTCTCGGGTCTCTATATCAAATTTAAATTCTTTTCTTAAGACTGCTTCTTTAATACTTCCATACATCTGATCAACAGTAGCAATATCAAAATCCTTTGTCGATTCTTGGAAAATATTAGGAAAAATTTTTTTTTTCTAAATTTAATTTTATACTAGAATAGTGTTCACAAGCAGGAGCCGACTCAAGAGTTATACTAGGATCAGAAATGGTCAAATCGTAAAAACTACAAAAAAAACTGTTCGATGATGATGAATCGGGACAAAAATCGAAACTTCTGCACGTAAAATCTTGATTTCCAGTTAAATTTCGAATATCAGTCTTATCCAAACAAACACTAGCACATTTTATTGCTGAATCAACTTGATATTTATACTTAACTTTGGATTGATCGATTCTAGAATCTTTAACTTTTCTGAAATGGTCTAAAGTGAATTTATTAGATGTTGAATAAATATTAGAATATTAAGTTTTCTTACTAATGGCTTCAGCAGTAGCCGTTACTCCAGAACTAATAATAAAAGAGGTATTTTGAACTTTAATTCTTGGCCAAATAATTCTTAGCGGTGAATATTCCAAGCCCTTAAGAGATTTGAAAACAGTTTCTTCAAATTGTTCTAAAACCGGTCTCTCAAATCTTCTTATAAACTCATGTCGGCCTGGATTAAATAATTTATTAGTAATAATATTAAAAATAAACATAACTTATCTACTTAAATCCTCAGGTATTTTAAATTTCATGTTAAATAGAGCTTTATTTTTTCCATAAAAGCAGTTACTTATATCAAATCTTCGATTGTAAGATTCCGAATCGAAATTGTATATTTGATTGATCAATTTAATGCCAAGCTAGTCAATTAAAAATCTTAAAATTAAATAAAAATAAACTTAAAAAATACAGTTTCAAAGAAAACATGTATCGATATTGGAACAACGTCTTCTATTTTATCAGATCCTTGATCAATATTAGCTATCACCTTTTATTTTTAAAGTTTAGTTTATAAATCTTCAATTTTTTTTTGTTAAATTACATTTTGAAAATAAAATTCAACAATAACTGGAATTCCAGTCATGTTTTGAAATGGAATATCAGTTCTTTTTGAAATAAAAACATCACATAAAATATCTCTTTCGTATCTCTATTTTTTATTTTTTAAATTAAAACAAAATACTTTTTCTTTTATTTAAATACTTGTCCGGCATAAAAAAATGAGTCGTCCAAATTAAAAAATTGATTTGGCTCTCTCAGTTGAATAAGTGCTTCATTGCCTTTATCGACCGGATAAACATCGTTTAGATCAATCGAATAAGTTCCAATAGGATATATTAGACAATTTTTGTTATCTTCATTAATCGCGTATCCCACGCCTATTTTTGGAAAATTTAAATTCTAATTTCTATTCTTGTTTATTTAATTAAATACCGCTATTAAAGTCATGAATTGCTTTATATGAACCTTCAATAAACCAAGGCGCAATTATTTTATTTCCTTCAAAATCATATCTGACAGCTTTTAATGGCTTAGAGTAATGAACATTGGAGCTTTTTTCAAAATTAAATTGCTCTGATATTTTGTCTTCTGAAAATGAAAAAGTATCCGGAATTTTTGGTATTCCATCTTTATAGGTTTGACCGTCACAATAAACTCCTTTTGGAAGCTAAATATCAAAACTTATAGCATAGCATATAAGTAATTTAAAATTTTTTATTAACCGTAAATAAATCAAATTTTCGTTCAATTGCTGTTCTAAATTCAAAAAAGTTGTATTCAATTTTTATTTTGGCTTGCTCAGGCTGGTTCATGTTGATATATCCTTCAATGATTATAGTTATTGGCAGTTCTTTAAAACTTTGGTCATAATTAATGGGATAAGTATGACTCAGCTCTAAAACGATCATTTTATTTAATGGTATTTTTTTTAAATATTTCAAAAACTTTACTGCTAAAATAATAATCAATTAAAACATTTCCATTTATCTCTTGCCAATTTTGACAGCTTTGAAAACGAGTAGCCTATGATTAGAATTTTAAGATCATTTTTTATCTATTAAATTTTATTTTTTACTGGAATATCTCTCCAATTGGTATCTTCAACTTTTACTGTTGGAAATCCATTGTTAAAATGGAAAAAATAACTTGATTGCTGCATATTATATGTATTTCCATCCCATGTTAATCCAAAAAAAATATTTTGAGCACTTTCGTTTAATTTAGTTGCGCTGCATTGATTGTCTTTATTAATTCAAAATGAAAAAATAAAAATGTTTTGATACAAAAATTATACTCTCTAGATAGAACAATTCATTTTTATCAAAAAAATATATTTGTCTTGAATTTTTGTCTCTAGCTCTTTTAATTATTTCCGCTTTTTTGTCATAATAATCAAATTTTACAAAGACCTCTTCACTTCTGTTTTCATTTAAAAAGTTGATTTCAATTCTAGTTTGGAATTCTTGAGGCAATTTTGGCAAGTTAGAGGGATCTAAAATTAGTCTAGTAATTAACAAGTTGTTTTTTTAATTCTAATTTTTGTTTTACCAATGTTAGGTTGGAGAGGCTGGCAAAATGGATCAGCTTGACTTGGCAATTCTAATAAAGAAACCAATAGACATGCCGATAAAAATATCGTTTTTGAAAGCATATTTTTTCTTAGTTTATTAAATATTTTAAAATTTAAGAAATTTAAATAAAGAAAAAATAAATAAAGCTTTATTTTGAAGATAAATTTTATATAAAAAAATAGACTCGTGATTATCTTTATTATATTAAAATTTTTAAAAAAGCTTGCTGGTAAACAAAAATGAAAAGAAATCTCTAAAAAAAAAAAGATAAAAAATTATATTTCAAAATATCAATTTAGATAAATCAAATCAAATAAATATGATAAAATTAAAATTATCTAATAGTTAAGATTGGGAATTAGGATTTGAGTAACTCATAACAGGTAAATCTTTTCTTTTTTTAATCATTCTGACTGCGTACCAAACAATTATCATACTCAAAATTGAACCCATTATCAATGAAATTATACTAACCAATGCTAATGTGCCTTTTAACAACCAAAATGATTAAAATTTTATATAAATTTTATAAATTTACCTGTTTGATATTTCTTATTAATTTTTCTCAGCGCATCTACCTCCAAATTCATTCCATTTTCAGTAAGGTATTCTCCTTCGAAAAAAAATTAATTTTTAGTAATCTTTTTATTCTTTTATCTGACTTGAATAATGATTTGAGTTTTTATTTAAAACTAGCTCAACATTAGTATGAATGTTATCTTTGACATTTTCCTTGAACAACCAACAATCATTTGTGTTAACCATATAGTCAAAACTACGACATACAAAAGCTTCCATATATGAACAAACACTTGCACATCTTTCAACTGATGTATTGCTATAAGTTGCTTGTGGATTTACATTTAACTGATACCCAGCGACCAATTTGAAGTCATCAATACTTTCTCCTTAACAAAAAAATAAATTCTAATAAAAGCAAAAATAAACTTAGAAAGTGGTCTACTAGTAAAATGCTTGCATGTGGGAGAATATATCAAATCTGGATTTTTTTCATCAACATGTATATGCTTATCACTTAGCAAGCATCTATACTTGAATTTTTCATCTCTTGGATTATCACATAAGTTAAAACTCTTGCATTTAAAACTTTTTTCTTCAGTACATTCATAAGCGCATTCTTCCTTGTTTTGAACAATCAATTCGATCAGGTCACCTCGAGTTGCAGTTGTGAAAGGAAATTCAGTGAATAATGAAATAATGTCTCCTAAAAACAATAAGTCAAGTTTTCTAGATTAAAAATTTTAAAATCATTACTTAAATAAAGAAAAAATCCATCCCTTTTAGCGACATAACTATTGCCATCTAAATTTGATAAAAAATCAATGCTTATAGAAGACCATTTGCATTCTTTTAGTATTGGTTCAAAAGTAAGCACATCACATCTGAAAGCTAGCTCTTTACTACAAAGTCGTGAACATTCATCAATGCTAACACCTTTACGTTGTCTGAACTGTATTGAATTATTTTCTTTAATTCGCTCCAAATTCAGATCAAAACTTTCATTTACTAAACGAAATTTTTGGAAAAAACTTGCTGTTTTTAGAAAAAAAGATTAAAAAAAAAATTTAATTAAAATTTAAAACATACACGAGCCTTGAGGTGGTTTTCCAGTTGAATCTGGCGATGCATCTAAAGTAGCTGGATAAATATCATTTGCTTTAAAAGAAATAAAAAGTCCATTGCTTTCAAAATCAATATTGAAGAAGCCTTTTAAAACTGCGTCTTCAATAGCTCGAAACGCGTCTTCTTTGCCAACGCTATCAAATGTTATTACATTTTCTAAAAATAATTAATAATTAATGTAATTAAAATTTTTTTTTTGAACAAAAAAATTTTTTATCTTTTCTTACTCGAATAGTGGTCACAAAGTGTTCCGTCTTCAATTATCAAAGATGGATCAGTAGAAAATGAAGAATTATAAAATGAACAAGTAAAAGTTGCAGATTTAGAAACGATATCAGTATTTAAGCACAAATCAAAACTTAAGCAACGATAAAAATTTGTGTTAAATGCTGTGTCTTTGAGACATTGATATGCACAGTTTTCTGGACTTGAAGACTCTATTTTATTCACTGCATGCTGTAAATCTATTTTGACACCGATAAGCCTTCTAAAATGATCTTTAATTTTAAAATTAATAATAAGTTATTAAAAATGAAATAATCAAAAATACTAATTGGAGGAGCATAGTTGGTTAGGCCAGTGTAAATTACGAAACCATTATTTGATGCTTTAATCCCTGGTGGAATAATTCGTAAAGGTGAAAGATTGTAAAATGATAATGCTGAAAGCATTGGCTCGTAAAATTTCTTCTCAACATATTTTTCAAAAATTTTCTTGAAAGAAACCTTGTCTATATCTTGTGGATAATCAAAAGAAATAGCAAATTCTGCTTTTTCTTTATTTTTGTAACACTGGGATACATCAAATGTTTTTATTGATGGCTCAATAGGATCAAAATTATATATATTAATAATATATTTTGTTTTTGCCTTTTAGTTTTTTATAAATTCTTTTCTAGTTAAAGTTTATAAAAAGTTTTTACATCACTAGACGTTATTTTTATAGCAATTGGGGCTCCAGGATGTTCACTTTCAGAACTTTCCATTACCTGACCAATCTAAACAAAATGTTCAGTTAAATGGAGATATAAACTTTAAAGCATCTTTTACTCACAGCCATAAAATAAATTTCAAAAACCCAATAATCAGATTGTTTATCGGACATAGCTTTTAGGTCTGTTCTTTTCGAAACAAATACATCACATGTAATGCCTCTTTCCAAGCGCTTTAATATTTTATTTTGATTAATTTTTAAAACTAATTTTTAATATATTTCTACTTGTCCAGCATAAAAGTAACTGTCATCAATAAAAAAAAATTGATTTGGATCCTTAATTGTTAGAGCAAGACCTGCAGAATCAGCTAGTGAAATAGAATCCTGTTCGTTATTTAATGGATTGATTGAACAATTTCCCAAAAATTCATCTATCACATAACCAATACCTTTTTTGTCATAAATAAATTAATAAAAACTAAATGAAATTTTTTCTTTCTTTTTTATACCGCTATTAAAATCATGAATTACTTTTAATGGAGCATTTTGTCGATAATTGCCTGTTGCAAGCGTATCATACCGTATGGTTTTTAAGTCATAAGAATAATATACTTTAGTTGTTTTGGCCATTTGTTTATCATTTAACAAAATTTCTTCTGTAAATGTAAATGACTTCGGAATCGGAGGCATTTCACCTTTGAACGTTTGATTATGACAGTATACTCCATCAGGTTGCTTTAGAAAAATCAAAAATAGCGAAAAATTTCATGTAAAAAATGTACCACGTATAAATCAGATTTTCTTTCAACAAACGGTCTAAATTCAAAATATTCATATGTATTTTCTATTGAAACTGATCTTCCTATCTTAGCTGATAAATCAATATAGCCTTTTATCACAGTAGCTACTGGCACTTGTACATTAAGCTCTGGAAAGCCAACAGACTGTTCAAATTCAACAGCTTTATGATTTAATTTTAAAAAAAAATTCAATTAAAATTATTTCTAAAATACCACTAAAATAAAAATCTATTAAGAAATTCGCGTTCAATTCGCTCCAATCTTGACATGATCGATAATGATTAACTGGTATACCTCTATAAACCTCTTGACCAACATACATCTTTAAAATAAAATAATATAAAATCTACTTGACAACTTAAGACTTGCATGAGGAAATTCATTATTAAAATGCAACAAATCATTAACAGGTTTCATGTTGATAGTACCATCTGGGCCGTAAATCAAACCAAAGAAATTAAATTCATCAAATGATTCATTGATCTTTTTAACTTTACACTCTCTGTAATCTTGAAGAAATTTATGGTTAAGATAAAGAAATTTTTAAAGACCAAATTAATTATTGTACTTTTTATTGAAAAATATTCATTTTTGTCATAGTAAAACACTCTACGGTCATGCTCGATTTCTTCTTGTGTTATTATTTCAGCTTTTTGATCGTAATAATCATAAACTAAGAGAAATTCAACTGTTCTTTCTTTATTGAAGGTTGCCTGAACTCTTGTTTGAAATTCACTTGGCAATTTAGGCAATGTAGTAGGATCTAGATAATGTTCAATTTAATAGGATCAGTCTATTTAGTATTTCAAACAAATCTTACCAGCTACTGGTGATATGCTCTCTTTTATGCAGTACGGTTCTTCGGCCAAACATTTAGTGACCATAAAATATACGAAATAAAACAATTTTCTATAAAGCATATTTGTCATTAAAATATTTTTTTTTAATTATGTTCTAAATTTAATATGGAGTTTTTTTTTATCAAAATAAGATAAATCAATTTGAGATATATAATTTTTCAACTATTTATTTAATCTTTAATAAGCAATTTAGAAAAAAAATTAACAAATTAGACGGTTAGTTTGATGCAATGGTTTAAAAATTAGATCTAAAATTTTGGGTAAAAAATACAGAGAATTTGGACTGATTCAAATATTTTTGACTTTTAAGCTATAAAATAAAATTGATCAAATTTGAACGGTTTAAATTATATCTTCACAAAAAAAAACAAATAGCTATGATTTCATGTTAATAAAATTATGAAAGCAGAAAATTTTAAGCTAGAAAAAACTGTGCTGATATTTTAGAAAAAGAAAAAAAAATAAACAAGAAAAAATAAATTGAAAATACGGCTAATTTTAGTTTTTTGTTTTTTATGTTGAAAATTTAATTATTGAAATTAGTATTTTTATTCATAACATTATCATTCAAGTTTAAATTTTGATTATTCAATGCACCACTAGCAAAATTAAAACTTGATATTGTATTTGATTTAGGAATAGTCAAATTTGTAACTGTTCGATCAATTTGATTTGACTGAAACTGCTGCAATTGCTGTTGAATTTGCTGCTGAAGTAATTGCTGTTGTTGTTTTAAATATAAAGCTTGAATTATCTGTTGTTTTTGTTGAAATTCATCACGAAATTGGTTATACGAATTTAGTCTCATTCCTTGTAGTTTATTCGCTTCAATTAACAAATTTGATTGAGCATTTATACTCGACGCAGGAGTCATAAAATTCCTGTCAAAGAAAGCTGAATTACTGGAGGGAATTCTATTTGAGACAATTGGTCGGGTATGAACAAAAGCTTTAGAGGTCGAATATAAACTGTTTGATAATAGAGGGCTGGATTGGGAGTATGGAATAGATTGTTGGGTATGTTGAGTGAATTTACTTTGATGATTAAATCCATTTCCTAGACATGTAATCGAACGTCTTTTTTCTAGGCCTAAAAATTAGGAAACTTAACTATTATTTATTTAATTAAAAGAATTAACCTTTATTTTTAGAATTTGTGAAATTTTGACTTGTAGAAAATTGTACTCTTATATAGCGGTCTTTAAATAAACTATCGTTGACCTCTCTTAGGGCAACTTCGGCATCTTTGCGATTATAGAAATGAATGAAAGCATAATTATGGTCTTTAACGACCGATAAAGCTTCATTTACGGGACCGAATTTCTTAAAGACGCTTAATAGTTCTGGCAAAGTTGTGCTAGTAGGCAGATTACCAACAAAAAGCTTAGTAACATGTTTATCCAGTTCAGAGCTACTTTCGTCCATCAGATTGTTGTTAAAATCTTTTGGTAAATTTTTGCTCAACAATGGAGATTGAAAGTTAGCCGACTCCATCGGTGAGTATTCTTGGGATGAAGATTTAGAAGGAGATGAGCCATACTCGTTTCCGTCATTCACTGATGATTTGAAATTGGGACCAAAATCGTTTAAATTCAAGTTCATAATGCCCTGTACGGCTTCGTTTTGAGAACCATCAGAGTTTACTTCTTCAATTTTGGCCAGATTTGACATTCTTTATTTCCTAATCGTTAGCGGCTGATCACTTACGGTTTTATTTATTTCGATTCTTTTTTTTTTAATTTTAGAAAAAAAAAATTAAAATGAAAAGAGTTAAATTTTTTTGTTTTTATATGTCTAATTTTAATCTATGATGTAATTGTCTATTTTAAATAATCCCATACTTTTTTTCTCCTTAGAAAAAGAACTATAAACCAAAACTCAATTGAAGAAAAAAATAAATATTTCAACACTCCGATATTTCATTCAAAATTCAAGTTAAAGTAAAGTCATTGCAAAAACATAATCATTATTCAAATGTGTGTATTTTTTTTTTTTGAAATACAAATATCAGCTTTTTAGTGGTAACACGCAATTGAATTTATTTGACCAAAAAAAAAAAGAAAGAACAAACTCGTTGGATTGTAATTATGCTAAGCTTTAAAATTTAATTTATTCAAAAAATTTTGATAAAATTGAACTAAATATTAAAATAAAAATGACTATTGAATTTCGAATACTGGAAATTTGATATTTGCAAGGTTTTCCAGGCTAGCTTCAATAACATCACCGTGTTTAACTGTAGAAATTCCAGCAGGTGTTCCGGTCAATATTAGATCGCCATAGTCCAAAGTGAAGTAATTGCTTAAATAGCTTATCAATTTTGGAATTTTGTGAATTAAGTCTTGGGTATTACCATCATGTCGTGTATTGCCATTTACACTCAATTTTAGATTCAAATTGTTTACATTATTTATTTTTGATTTTGGTATAAAATCACTAATTGGACATGAAGTGTCAAAGCCCTTGATTAGCAGAATAGGGTATTTGTCAAATTCTAAAGATTTTCCCATATCGAGGGCTAAAACATAGCCTAACACATGATCCATTGCATTATCTTCAGAAACGAACTTGGCTCTTTTCCCGATCACCACTCCTAGCTCGACCTCATGAATGATAGTTCCCCATCCTTTTGGAATCTTGTGATATGATAAAATTATTTTAAAATTAATGTAGGTCAACAGTAATTTCTACTTGAATCGATGATCCTTCTGTTATTAGACTAGTAGTAGGCTTGGCAAAAATAAAAGGATCTTCATCTGTAGGAACGTGTTCCTTTAAAGGATCTCTTTATTTAAAAAATATATTTATATTTTTAATTAATCCTCAAAAGTGAGGCTAACTTGTAGTTTTTGCCTATTCCAATTATGTTCTTGCAAATTGATTGTAAATCAATCTTTGACTCTTGATCACTCATTTTTATAAAAACGCTATTTTTTGTAAATTATGCTTGCTTTAGCATCTATTTATATTATAAATTCATTTCAACTTTAATTTTAAATAAAGCTTTTTTTTTCAGATATATTATAAATTTTAATTTTGGTCTTGAATTATGAAATAAATTGATTCAAAATTTCTCAACAAACAGAAATAATTTTTTCCCTGTATTGAATAATCAATTAAATTTATGATTGTCCATTGACCAAATTAAGTTTGGTTTGCGGTTTTAAAAATAGAATATGTGTGTTTCAGCTCGATTAAGCCTGTTTAAGTTTCTTTAGGAAATGATAAATATAAATTATTTTAACACTAGAAGTAGCAATCATTTTTTATGGTTATTTTAATCCAAAGTATTTAAAAAAAAATAATAGTGATTTACCAAGTGATAACTTTATATGAAGAAAATATCAAAACTGCATAGTTAAAAAAAGATTTATTCATATATATATTTATAAAATCTGTTCAAACGATATTAGGATTTAAAATTTTGAAAAACGAGTCAAATCAATTGTTTGGTGCTTCTAGTGTTAAAATTAAATTGCTAATTTATTTCGTCGATTCATTTAGATAAATATTTTTAAAGCATATAGTTTTAATTAAAGACTCTATTTTTTTTCACTAAAACTTCCAAAATAAAGGATAATTAATTGAAAAAATTCAACTATTGCTTTCATGCCATTGCTTTTGTCATTTAAATCCCGTCAACATTTCTTTAAACAACTTTTTATTAAATTTATTATTTCAAAATAAAAAAATTAAAAAACTTTTGTGAAATCATCAATCTAAAAATAAAATGTTTTATTGATTCATAAATTTAGCCTTTTTTTTTGATATTTTTGATTTAGTAACTTTTTAATTAACTAATAAGCCAAATTTTTTATGCAGTTGTTGAGAGTGATTTTGGTTACCGTCAGCAGTGGCCAATAGACCGCCAAACATAAAAACACAAAATTTTTTGACCCACCCTAATAAAGATTATATTTTTTAGAATAAATAATATTGCTTATAATCTAGTAAATCCAGACTTCGCGCGTTAGCTTAGCAATCATCATTATTTTTTTATTATTTTTACACTAGAAAGCCCGGCTGATTTCTCATTAAAATTTCAAATAAATGTATCAAGATAAATTAAGCATTTTCTTTGAAAATTTTTTTAAGAAATTACAATCAAAATTTTTAGATAATAAAAACCGTTTTTTAAAATTTTATTTATATGTGGTAAAAATCAAGTTTCAATTTTTCAAAAAGGGGTCTAAAAAACCCCTCGGGCATTCTAGTGCTAACTAAAAAACTAAAACATTGATGTATTAAAATAAAATTTTTTTCACATAATCTACAAAAATAAAATTGAAGGACTCCTATTGATATTCTTGTTTCTTTAATTTTAAGTTTCTTTCATCCAAGCCATGACAGTTTTTTACTCTCAATATATTGATCTCAGAATTTTTTCTTGTGTATAATTCAGTCTCAATGTCTCAGGAAATGGTATCTTTAGAATACTCCACAGATTTCCAGCATGGTGTTCATTCTAGTCCCTAGTAAGTGTATTCATAATGTCTCCGTGTGTTCCCTACGCTGTACTAATGGTGCTTCCAAAGAATGTGAATTCGCTTATACTCTCGATTTGTGTACCATCGATGGCGATTGGGGAATCCAAATTGGCGTTTACTTTCATTTTGACTTTATTAATTTCGAGTCCAGTATGTTAGGTGTTGTTCCTAAATCCTTAAATCTTGCAACTCCATATTTATATTATTTATATGTGTTTCTTTAGAAATTGAAACTGTGTTTGGAAATTAGTAATAGATCATCTTCAAGCTTTGAAAAAAAAGTACTGACAAAAAGGTCTGCAGTAACCTGGAGCTCAATAATCATCAAAATTAGAATGACATGAGGAGAAGCAAGGGTCAAGACGAAAGATCGAATCGGTAAAAATATCCAAATGGTTTTCACTATAAACTATTTTTGGTATTAGTTCATTCGGATTTCCACTCTTAAATTATATCTTAAATTCATTTGAGTCATTTTTGAATAAGTCTAGAAGCACCAAGCATTTTTTCTTGTTTTTTTTAATTCAAAAATATTTTTATTAAAACTATAAAAGTCTTAAAAAATAAATTCATCTTTTAAAGAAAATTTTTAAATCTATATAATTCAAAAAAAAGTTATCAAAGCCTTAATTAAAAAAGCACAAAAGAGTGACAAAGATGTTTATCAAAGAATTATCAATACTCCAAATGAAGTATTCAAATATCATGAGTCTCATAAATAGTTGTTTAATGGGAAACTTAATCTAAATGTATAGAATTATTAATAGTTTTGAAAAAGTGTTTGTAATAAATGGTTATATTTAATGATTCAAAAAAGACTATCAAGAGCATATCACAAATAAATGTTACCGATTAGTCTTGTTACTAAAAATATTATATTTTACAAGACTAAAAGCTATTGGGCGTTAGTGTAAATAGAATCCTTTTGCTTAAAAAATTTAGTAATCAATAATTAATTAATTTTAACAATTATTAATTCTAAATTGTTATTTATTTTTTAGGTAATTTGCTCTAGTGCATTCACAAAATAATACCGATAATGAACAGATCAGTATAGATTATATTTTTATATGATTATGGATTATAGAATTTTTTGCATAGTTTGTTAAAGTCTTTTTTGTAAAAGTCTAATTTCTTTGGTATTTTTAAGACCAAATGAAAGCATTTGAATCAAAAATAAAATTTAAAATAATTCTTAATTAAAACTGACATTTAGATATCTAATTGAAAGAATATTTTTTCAATTTTTTTTAATTAGCAACAAATTCGGTAAAAAAATCTATATTTGACGAATTCATACAAATTTCAAGATTCCAATATCAAATAGTACAAAATTATTTAAAAATCAAATTCAAATCAGATGAAACAAAGACTATTTTAAGAACTCAATACGAAATAATTTTTCTAGTTTGTGTAATAGAGATTAAATTTTTATTGAAAACAGCTTCGAAATTTTGTGAGAAAACTCAAGTATTCAATTTTATTCCGTCTGGTTTGAATTAATTGCACAATATATAAAAAGAGCGACACTAATTCCGCCATATATTCATTGATAGCTTTAAGAGATTTTATTTAATTTGCTTAAAATTCAAGTTAAATTTATTAAAATGTCAAAGTGCCAAAAAATTAAATTCTTAGTAATTACATTTGCTTTTCTATTCTCTTTCCAACCAGTTTGTTCAAGACTTTTTATACCAGGAATTGCAAATTATTTTGGCTGTGATAAAGTGCACATTGTCCAAGATTCAGATTCATGTCTTTCAGTTGCTATGACTTATAGGATGCCTATTCAATTAATAAAATGGAAAAACGATATCACAAGTTGTAAGCATCTAAGACCAGGTATGCGATTGTGTGTCAGTAATTGGATTTAGAAAAATTTTAAATTTAATTTTGTAAATAAATATTGTAATGAAAAACATCATTTTTTTGCTTTATTCGCAATAAAAACAAAATAAAATAATATCACTTTTTTTTATTTATTATAAAAATTTTCAAGTTAAAAAATTTCATTCTATTATTAAAGGAATTATATTTTAATTTTTTTTATTTTTTAAAATAGCCTATTTAGAAAATTATTGTCATTAAAAATTTCTTTTTAATCTGTTTTTAATTTTTTGTGAGTAAGATTTTTAAATTAAAAAAAAAAAATTCGATTAATTCAGGATGAAAGATTCAAACAATCACTTCAAAAATTAAATTTCCTCGATTCTTCAAAATTAGTATAATTAAAGAATTTTATTTAGAATTTTTAACTTGAGGTGGTTTAGAATTAGCTCATTAGGACGGAATCGGCATCATTAATTAAAATGCCTTAAAAATTCTTTAGTTTTCAAGTATTTACAATTCATAGATACTAAAAAAAAAGAGAATATAATTAAATTGTATTTAAAAATTGGGAAACTATTAAACAGATGCTGCATCGCTTAATAAGCGATTTCAAAATTATTTAATTTTTCTGAAAATTTAATAAAATTACTTTTAGTGTCCCAAATCATAAAATGTAGTCTCAGAATTTCTAATTTTATTATTTTTAAAATTTAAAGTCAGATAACATAAATTAATAAGAAAAAATTATTAATTTTAAAAATATTTCGTTAAAACTGATTTAACCTAATGGTATTGTTAACTAAAATTCTTCGAAATTAAGAAAAAAAAAGCGGTTTTTTAGGAATCTCGGCAAAAAATTGAGTAAAAAAGCGTTAAAAATGAAATCAAATAATTGGTCTTTTAAAAGTTTTGACTAAAAAAAAAAGAGAAATAGCTAAATTAGTTAGAGTATCAGAAATATGTGTGAGAACCAAAAAAAAAAGGTTCTTTGAGACCATAAAGGAATCAAATAGATCTGAGAGACCAAGAAAGCTAAGCAAAAATTTCACAATTAAAAATAAAAATTCAAAAATTCTTAAAAACGCATTTTTTAAGAATTTTTAGAAGGCGCTGGTGACCTGGATCCTTCCAAACAACCGAGGTCACATTGGAAAAAACTTTTAATTTCCTTGAATTTGACTTTTACAGATTGTAATAACTTTTGAACCCCTTTTGTAACTTCCTTCAGTTGTTTTTTATTCAAAAAAAGTAATCATTTTTTTATAATTTTTTTTTCAATCATATCTTAAAAAAAAATATTATAAAATCATTTAATATTTCTTAATAAAATAATTTTATTTTCATTGAAAAAAAGTATTAAAAAAGATTTAAATAAAAGAGTCAAAAAAGTCGTCCGGTTTTTGAGTGTTAAATAAAGTCTTCTTGACCAAAAGTGTCTAGTTTCTAATAATAAGCTAGAGCAAGCAGGCTTGTAAAGATGTCTTACTAGGAAGACAATTATGGTAGCAAGATACACCTTGAACTATATTAATGTACAAAGATATAATTTGTATTGATGTTACATAATCAGAACAAATAATAAACAATAAGATAAGTGAAATACAAAATAAAATTATAAAATAATTTTAATATAAAAAAAAAATTTTATTTTTTTATTACTAGCTCAAATTATTTTATAATTAATAATTAATAAAGATAAGAAATTAAATTATTCGATAATTCTTCCATTTTTAACTTGCATCATTAGCATGTTTGTCACGCTTGATCTTTGAGATCGTGTTTTTTGTGGAGAATCATTTTTTGACATTGATTTTTTATGATAAATTTCATCTTTATTTCTTGGTTCATTTGTTTTCAAAAAATCAGAACTAGAACAATTTATAATTGGTATTGGAGTCTCTTTATGCTTGCGATCAGAAATTAATACTTCTGCTTCAAAATTACTAAATCTTTCCTCAATGTAAGATCGTTTCAAGTGATAACGTTCAGAAAAGTAGGAACTGTCAGAAAAATCCGATTGCATGATGCTTGGAGATTGTAGTTTATTAACAATCATGAACATTTCATTACGATAAGACGGAATTCTTTGACGAGAGTGTTCAGGCATTGGTTCTTTAGAAAAAGATTTTATTATATCACTTGCAGTTGTATTTATCGAAAAATCTTGCTTGTTAAAGAATTTTTTCTGATATTGATAATACGGTATGGACCAATAATCGTTCATATCATAATCAAATAGCCCAAGGTAATTTTGATTTATATTATGCAAGTTATTTTTTGATGAAAATTGATCATTTTTATCACTTAAAAAATTTATTCGATGATATTTCTGATCATCAAATTTCGGATCTGTTTGACTAAATTGATCATTTCGTTGATCTTTAGCAGAAAAACATCTGATTTTAACATTGGTCATTGTGTTCACTTTAAATTCTTCTTCACTAATTTGTGTGTTTACATCTCTGACCAAAAGACACTGGCCCCTTTCAACAATCGCACCATCAGAAATTATTATCAATTTGCACATTAATGGTAAAAAAGTTGATGCTGGTTCAATATCTATGCTTATTACGTTTGACTGTGTCAAAACTTTTTCATCATTATCCATCTTGATCACTGATTTTTCGTAAAATTTTTTTCTTGTTTCTTCAATTTCTTCAACATTTTTTTCTTGGGTAGAATTACCATTTGTGTAAAGTAAACTATTCAATACACAAGTTAATTGTTTTGTAATCTTTCGATTAGCATCTGATTTTCGCGCTGGTTTTACTATTTTCTTTTGATATTTTGGACATTTTTTACGCATTTCAGCCAAACTCTGATACATTACATCATTTTCTATGCTATCGTTTTTATTTGATGCCATAGTTTTTTAATTTTTACTTCTAAAAAAAATATTTCTTAATTATTTATAACAACAATAAACTCAAAATGTTATCTTAATTTGCTTAAAGCTCTATTTTCGATTTTTCTTCTGGAAGATGTTATTTATGCCTTCAGCCTTTTGCTTCAGGATTTTTAAAGAATTAGCCATTATTAAAAAATTCACGATTAAGTTATTTGAGAACCTATTTTGAGTAAGAACTCAGATAATTTGATTGATATTTAGAATTAATTTAAATGATAAATAATTATTTTATCATAACCTTTTATTTTGTTATTAACAAAAATTTTATTCTAATAAAAAAAATTTTGGTTTTTTTTCCATTAATACTTGAATCAGAATAGTTGGAGAGATTAATTTACTATGGGAAAAAAATTTTCGATAATATTTTTTGCTTTGTTTATTTGTTCGGAGGACTAAATAATAAGAAAAAACCAAGCATAAATGCAAACGATTCGAGTTTAATTAAAATACTGGCTCTAAATCAATATTTCATGATGAGAATTAATCTTGCTCATATTGGTTTATAAAACAATTTAAATTTAATTTTTTTTTGTATAGCTTACTCAGTAGAATTTGATTAAACAGGAACATATCTGAAATAAAGTTTTAATGCAATGTGAAGCATTAATAAATCTTTGTTAGTTACTTAATTTAGAAATTTTGTTGAAGTAATTTAAGCCTATCGCTAAGGAGACACTTTTTATCTTAAAATTTTATATTTTATAAATTCTCTTTGGTTTTTATAGATTTAGTTGTAAGATTAGAAAGTATTCTTTCAAAATAATATAATATATTTTCGAATCTTTTCAGTGTGAATTGAATTAATTCTATTAGACGCCTCCTATAGAACAAAATAATAATGTTGTTTGTTACTTTAGATTATTTGTTGAATTTTTTAGTTAATGTTTTAGCAAAAATCAATCGTTAAAGTAAAAAATGTGTTTTTTTTTTGTATTTGAATATGTTTCTTGAGGTAATATTTTCTAGTCGTTTTGTATGTTAAAGTGGGCAAAAATTGTTTATTCAATAATATTTTGGTTCTAATTATAATCAGTATTTCAATAGCGTTCTAAAAAGCTTAAATAATTTCAATATATTAGGATAATGTTTTAAAAACCAAAAGCAAATACTGGTATCTTTACTATTTACTTTTCAGAAGATGGTTTTAGAAAATAATTTTTGAGGATAATTTATTGATTCTAAATATGATACTTAAAATTATCTTTTTAAGAATTGTGCTGACTTAAAAATTTAGTTTATTGTATTTATTTAAGTTAAAAAATTATTGAAATTTTAACTCATGTGAAGAAACAAACTATTCACTCTATTATTTTTCTAGCATTTTTCTTTGATTTCTGTTTTAATTTGATATTTTATCGCATCTTTTTGCTTTAAAGACCAATGAAGCTTTAAAATTTTCAAATCACGATCTTATAGTATCGGCTTACATAATTTGCCTGATTAAATCTTTGAAATTACTTTAAAGTATTGTGTTTCTTCTAAAGAAGCCCATTAAAAATTAAATTTTTTAAATTTATTAGCTATAATAAATTTATTATGTAGTTCTTTTATGGATTTTATTATTTAAATATTCATGTGGCATTTTATTCGAAAATTTTGAAAAACATCACACATTCATAAACTTTCATATCATAACTTTTACTTAAAGTAAAAGTTAGATAAATTTCAATGTTATAAACTTTTGCTAGAGCTCTTTAAAAAAAATCAAAGAAACTAAAAAACTTGAAATTACTAATTTTAAAACAATTTGAAATAAAAACTTGAAAGCTAGCATTTCAAATAATTAAATTAAACTTTATCCCTGTTTTTGAAATATAGAAATAAATTTAAAAAAAATAAGTAGTGGTAGTAGTAGTAATAGTTACTGCGGTATAGTGTTTTATACCAGCGCAAATATGCACTTAGCCATTTAGGCTATTGCAGTCCTTGTGAGTTATGCTTGAATATTTCTTTATCAATTATTGCCTTGAAACCATTTGTTGTTCTTGCTGATATTGCTTCTTTTGGTAGTTTGTTCCATAATTCAACAACTCTGTTTGTTAAAAATTGATAACGATATTGTCCTTTTTTGCAAATAAGATAAAAAATTTCTTCAATTTCTAATTAATTTTTGAAATTATTTTTTTTTTCATTAAGATTGTTTTCAATACCAAAGTGCTTAAACAAAAATTAAATCAAAGGTTGCTTTATTTTTTAAAGTTCAAAGATTTTTAAATTCAAAATTTTTTCTAACTCCTAATTTATACTATTTTATTATTAAAATTTATGAAAAATTAATTTAAAATTTAATTATTTTGGAGAGAAAGTTAGCAATATTAAAGATATGCAATCATTGTGAAATCACTCGAGTTCTTGACACTTTCAGCACACTCCAAAATCCAACATAGAATTTTTTTCATTATTTTTACTTAATAACCTCTAAAAAGGTATTTATGATTAAAAAATTTGAAATTTGATCATAACATGAATTATAAAATACCATTAACAGCAAAATTTGTTATCGATTGAATCATTTTGATACAATTTTTATATATTCTTAAATGTTGCTAATATAAGCATTAATTAAATTATTTGAAAACTTTTAATTTTTTTACGTCAATCTTTTATGTTAAATATCAAATTTTTTTATAATTTTTTTTGTTTTATGTTTCAGATGATGAATGTTGAGGATAAATATAAACTGACCACCTTTGAGCGTGTTTTAGTAAATACTTGTCGAGCTGGTGACTGTATAATAATGAGTACATCATTTATAAGCAATAAATCAAATATTAAATTAGATAAATCAACTGTGAGAAAAGCTTTAATTTTTATGCAAAAACGTCATCCATTCCTTAATTGTTATTTGGAAACAAATCGTTTAACAAACAAAATGTTTTTAAATGTTCCTTTGGAGAAGTCACATGATAAAATCAAATTGGACTGGTTAGATTTATCAGAATTTAATGCAACTAGAGAAACAATAATAAATGAATCAGCCAAATTTCATTCCGCTCCTATTTCTACTGAAGAGAAAAGTCTTTTATGGAAATTTCAAGTGATTGAATATAAATGTGATGAAAAATTAAATTTTGTAATGAATTTGGTTACAAATATGGTTATATCAGATGGTTTAAGCATAAGTTGTTTGTCGATTGAGATTATAAATATCGTTAATTCGTTGATAGATGGAAAAGAATGTGAAGAGATGCTGATTGATCTAAAACCATTACTTGATCTTCACACACTATGTGAAGAGAGAAATCTTTTCAAAGAGTCTCACTTAAAAACAATCAAAAAGCTAAATGAAGTAAAAAAGCCCAAATTAGCTTTACCTGAAAAATTCAAGACAAATAAACGAGGCTTTTTGCTTGACTTATTTAAGTTAGATAAAAACATGACTGAAAAAATAATTAAAATCTCAAAATCCAAAGGAATACGACTTACTAGCTATTTTCAAACTATCACTATTTATGCTCTAAGAAAGCTTTTTTTGGAAAATAATGAACCATTTCCTGACCAGATTCCAATTGAAATGCCTGCCAATTTACGATTTAGACTAGATCCTAAAATAGATTTGAATGCTTGTAGATTTTTAACAGCAATTGTGAGATTTAGTACAGAAAAATTAGGAAAATTTAATGATTTTTGGGCTGATGCCAAGCATATTCACGAATTAATTATACAATACACAAGTGCAGAAACTGGATATTTATTTTCAGTAACTCATTTTAAAAACCTGGATATTTTTAATCAGTTTTTTAGATTTACGAGAACCAGTGAGACTGCGTGTAAATTTATGGGTCTATTTGACGATGAAGTATGTGATTTAGGGTTTAGTAATCTGGGATCATTTGTCAATGATGGTAAAAAGGAATTAGATGGCAAATTGTCAATCGAAGAGATTTATTGTAGTGATTTGCTCCTCTCAGTGCCAAAAATCACTAGTGCCATAATTATGCACATTATGTATTGGAAAGGAGAAACAATGTTTCAAATAGGGGCAAATAATTATTACATTGATTTGCCTTCATTAAAACGATATAAAGATTTAATTCTAGAAACAATTGAGGAAACAATTAATAGCATTAACTAAAAAAATAATTTTTAAAAATCAATTTTATTTTTTTTCAAAGTTGATTTTATTTGAATATGATGCCGTAAAAATGGTTTATCTCTTAGAAATAAAAAAGTAAATAATATTAATATTTACCGTTTATTTTATACTTTTTTAACTAGCAAATTCCTTAATTAAAAAAAAAGAAAGTAAAGTAAGCATATTCCTAATCAAGATTTCTTAATTTTTCATATCTAAAAATTAAATTTAATTCAAATTGTCTATTTATTTTAGACTAATTGATCAAAATTAATTGAAAAAAAATACTAAAAAAGAAAAACAAAATAAATTTATTTCCACCTTACCATGTGTTATTATTTATTCGTTGATCTATTCGAACAAAAGAACAAAATACAAAATAAAATAAAATTAAATTTAAAAAAAAATATGTAAATACAGGGAAAAAAGAAGAAATGCATGGCAGCAATTTCACAATGGAGTTGGATATTCAATATATCTTAATTTGAAGCTGGCTCTATATTATTTCCTCAGTCTAATGGAACAGAATGAATAATAACTCATGTCTTATCTTTGACAGGATTCAAAAAGTCTGTTAGAAAATGTGAAAGACTATTTTTGACTACATAATACTAAATTTTTCTTAGTGAATCAAAAAAAAAACTTCTATGGTTCGCCAATTATTGACACAATTGGCCGCGATTGTAATAAACTCAATGTTGAGTCATAATGTTTAATTGATTTTATTTTAATCAATTAGCATATTGAAAAAGAGCGACAAAAAACCTGATTGTAGTTTTGATATTGCGATGGTTAATTTGTTGAAATTAAAAAAAAATGAAGCATTCGTTTTTCTTTTTATTTTTACTTTTAAATTTAAAAAAAATATATATTGAAGCCAGTATAAATTCAAAGATTATTCAATTATATCTCAAAACCAATTTATTCAAAAAAATATATATAAATAAAAAATTTAAAGCTTAAAATTATCTTTTAAATATAAAATAATTGAGTTATAAATATAGTTAATAAAAAAACATGGAGCAACATTTTCAGCCAGAAAATCAATACTTTGCTAATTATTCACCATATTCTTGCCCAAATTACTACAATTACTCTTATTACAATTATTATCAAGAACAAATTCCTGATCAATTTCACTTTGCTACCAAAGGTGAAGATTGCAATTACTCACATTCATCTTTAACATATTCGAATGGCTTATCAACCTCAATTGACAAATCAGAATTTTTTCAAACTATTAATTCAAACAATTCAAGTAATTATGGGATGCCATTTGGCTTCAATGATAGTCACAATTTTTCTTACAACAATGATTCAGCGTATCAAACTCAATTAGAAACATCTTCATCATACTACAGCAATTATAACTTATATGAAAACAATATCACATCTAATCTCAATCAATGTGAAAGAAAAAGAGCAAGAAATCAATTAAATGACGATGATTTTAACTACTCGAACGAAATTAAATTGGAATCTAACAAAAGACCAAAAATTTTGAAACTAAATACAGACGAACAAAATGTTGATCAGCATTTTTGTGAAGAATGCGGTCTAAGTTTTACAAGTAAAGCCAAGTTTCTTTTGCATCAATTCAAAACTCACAGGAATGGGTCTTCGTGTATTTGTCCAGTTTGTTGTAAGTAAAAATTTTTTTAAAATTTCTTCAAAAAAAACTTTTTACCATTTTACCTTTTAAGACAAAAAGTTTGGAAATCAAGCCAACACATTGGTTCATTTGAGAGGTCATACTCAAGAAAAGACGTACAAATGTGATCAATGTTCCCATGCATTCTACGACTCATCAACCCTGAAGAAACATTTAAGAACTCATACTGGTGAAAAACCATACAAATGTCATTTATGTACAAAAAAGTTTACACAATCGGGTAACCTAAAAAGGCACTTGCTTGTCCATAAAAAATATGATGAAGATTTAAATATTGATAATATGGTTGTTCAATCAGAGAATAAAGTTTTATATGATTGGAACATGATTTCAACTGATCCATTAAAAGCATATAATTTTGATGAATATTGTTTGAAAGAATGTTATAATGTCAATAATTTTTAATTCTATTATTAAACCAGTGTAAAAATGTATAAATATTTTTGTAAAAACATTTAATTATTATTAAATAAGAAAAAATAAATTATTTTATTCAATATTCAATTTTTTTATTATTCTTATCCAAAATTATGCTATGTTATTAGATGATTCTAATAAATAAAAATTTAATAAAATAAAAAATTGACACAACTAATATTATAGTTAATTGTTTATTATTTAAAAAATTTTGTGTTAATAGTCATATTTTATTTTGTTTTTAATCATTCAAGGGAAATAAACTTACAATTAAATTAAATGATAATTGGACATATACTTTATTTTAAAAGCATTTGAATTTATCATTCAGCAGCTTATTTAGCTCTTGATCATTTTCTTCTTTCGTTTGTTTTGTCTTTCACTAATGCTCCATGAAATACACAGTTCATTTTGACGTAACTAAACATGGTCTGGAAAGCCATAGTTAAAGTTTATCGTTTCTATTCGCAAAAATGTATTAAGATCAAAGCACATTGCTTAAAATCCGTTATAATAATTATGATTTGAACACAAAAAATATCCGAAAATGATAATTAATATTTTAATTCGAAACAATTAAATATTATATTTTTTAAAATATTTATAAAGAAATTTTAATTTATCTGCTTCAAAATTTTTTTTTTTAATTTGTAACTTTCCGATAAATTATGCGGCCATTAATACGGCAAACTAGGATGCGGACGGTCATTAGACCGGTCTCCAAAACAGTCTCAAATTTTTGCCACAAAAAAGATATTTTTTAAAATATTTTTAAAATTTCAATCAAAAATATTTTAATTTTAGAAATATAGCTCATATACTAGTTGGCCGTATTTTTTTGCGGCCAAAATTTCAGACCGTAAAAATGTCCGGTCTAATGACCGCCCGCATAGTAGTTGGCCGGATTTGACGAATACGGTTGCGATCAAAAAAATTCTGGCCGGTTTAGTGACAGTGTGTACGGATCCCAACACTACTTTTAAAATACTAATGCTTATTCTTTTGTTAAAAAAAATTTAAAAATGTTTTGTTTTTTATTCTTTATATTTTAAACTTTCTATATCTTATTATTTATTATTATTATAATTGTAGAAATTTTCAAAAAATAAAATAAAAGTACTATCATCAATTAATGATAAGGTCTAATTAATCAATAGGAAAATAAAGGATGTATAATATTCTTTTTTGAAAATACACATGTTACCTGTACAGTGTTGATTTTGAGAAAATTACCTTTTATTTCCATTAATCCGAAGAGTTCGGTCTTTTTTTAATAATCAATTAACATTGATTTTTATCTAAATACTCAACCGTCTCACCTAATCAGAGTAAATTATTTTTCAAAATGATCAATTTCAAAAAAACAAATTTTAACTAATTGGCCTTCTAATTTTGTAAAAAACTTAAAAATTTCTATAAATACCAATTTAAAATGTTCAGATGTACCAAAAAACAAATCAAATATTAATACAATAATCCAAAAATAGCAAAGAATGGAAGGCCAAAACTACAATTCATATTATGAACCAGCATATTCACAATACAATAATTATTATGAGTATCCACAAGTATTTTACTCTCCAAATTATCAAACAACATATAATAATAACAACTCATACATGGTAAGTAATTATTATTCTTCAAATTTTTATTCTAGTGAAACTGAAAACAACTATTCTCCTGGATCACACTACAACTATTACAACAATTCCTTCAACACAAACGATTCAGGATATATTTCAACTTCAGCTCAAAATTCCCCATGTTCAATAAGAACAAAGTTGGAATACCAATTTGATGACAAATCAATTCAAACACAGTGTTCAAAAAAGCGTAAGATAGATAACACTATTTTAGAAGACAATAGTGATATAATCGAACGGAAAAAATCCAATGCCAAAAGGCCGAAAGTTGTAAAATTGCAAAATTTAGAGTCAAAAGACGTTGAATATAAGTGTGAAATTTGCTTAAGTGTTTTCAATAGTGCAGCTAAATTTCTTATGCATCAATTTGTACATCACAAAAGTGGAAATTCTAAACAATGTCCTGTTTGCTGTAAGTATTTTAATTTAAAATTAAAATGAATAATTAAATAAAAATATTAAATAATTTGAAATATTAAATTTTATTGTAAATTTAAGTGCGCAAATTCGGAAGCTATTCAAATGCTATGGTTCACTTAAGGGGTCACACACAAGAAAAACTTTACCAATGTAAACAATGTGAAAAATCTTTTGTCGATATATCTACATTGAAAAAACATCAAAGAATTCACAGTGGAGAAAAGCCTTTCGAGTGTCATATTTGTTTCAAGAAATTTTCACAGTCCGGTAATCTCACTCGTCATTTAACTACACACACCGATGAGATGAGTGCCCACTACCCAGTTTCTGAAAAACAAACATCTGATTCAGTTTACAGCCAAAAAATGACTAATACTTTTATGACACAGGAAACAAATAATTTACAAAAGGAAAATTCTGAATCTTTTAATAATGCCAATTTTTATCAGTATCAAATTCCTCAGGGATATGAGTTTAACTACTATTTTAATTATTAATTGTTTATTAATTTCAAAAATTGTTATGATGTAAATTTTCCAAATAATTTGTAAATTTTTTTTAAGAATTTATTTTCATATTTAACAAAATAAAATTTAAATTTAATTAGAAATTAATTTAAATATTTTTTAAATTGTTTTCAAAATATATTATATTTTGATATCGTACGTCAAAAAAAATGATATAGAGAAAAATAATTTTATTAGATATTAGATAAATCGAAATCAAGAGATTAATTTAAAAAACTTATTACTTATAAAAAAAATAATTTACCATCTGTTGTACATGCAATAAATTATTTTTTATTTTGATTGGAAGCATTAATTTAATTTAACTCCCAAAAAATTCCTAATTTTGTCAAAAAATATTATCTGATATTATTTTTATTCAATGTCTCTGCAATACGGGGCGCATGTTTAAACCCCTATCATCAAAAAAAATGGGGGACCGGTTTCGACTGGGTAAAATTTTCAGTGTAGATGATCAACTCGATGCAGTAGCCTCTGTGTCAGATCGGAGCTGTTACTCAAAAAGGTACTTGAAAAGGAGATGAGCTCCTCCCCATTATCCACAAGGATAGAATAGGGTAAGAAAAAAAAATTAATTTAATTTAACTCCCAAAAAATTCATTATTTTGTCAAAAAATATTATCTGATATTATTTTTCGACTAGTATAGCAGGTAAAATTCCCTTTTTGATTAATTTGTTTAATTTTACAATTTAAATTAATTAAAAATATTAATAAACTATCATTTAAATTTACTTCATTTAATAGAATACAGACTTTACAAAAGACTTATTCAAAGATATTAATTTTTTATATTAAACGTTTAATTTTTCTAGGTTAAGCTAAAGAAACAGATCAAAGAAACGTCAAACGGCAAATTGCTTTTGTTTGACAAGAGTTTAAATTTACTTTATAACCCATTAGATATTTTCGATTTTCTGAAAAAAATTGTTGTATTTATTTAATAAAGATCATTATTGTTATAGTAACCGACAATTCATAAATTTTTTTAATATTATTTGAATATTAGTAAAAATGAAATTTTCTAAATTGAGATAAGTTTGAGTAGCAAGCAAAAAAATTATTTAAAAATTATTTTTATTATTTTATTAAAAATATGATTTAAATTTTTTTATTCTTCTTTTTTAAACCTGCAAAATTAAAGCTTCTTAATGGATCCGATGCTTTAGCCTTAAAAATAAATTATTTTTAAAACGAAAAAATTTCTATTAATCTTTTGAATTTACTTTATATTTTTTTTGTGTATTTGTTAATCTTTTTTTATTTTTATTTTTATTTTTTTTAGCAGTTAAATTTCTCAATTGTATACCACGAAGTGAAGGAGGTATTATATATTCAGGCACATGACGCAAGTGTTCATAGACCCTAGTTACATTCAATTCCTTATCATGCCTTAATATTTGAGCCTCTCGTGGATTCTCTTCAAAATATGACTTTAATTTTTCTGAATTTAACAATTCATTCTTAATTTCTTTTATTCTCGCCTCCTTAATTGTTTTTGTAGTGATCGATCTTATAACATCTCGAGCACGATATCTAAAACCTTCAATTTCATCCATTTTAAATTTAAAAGGCTTGAATAACACAACAGCTTGATCTGAATCTTTTGTTTTGTATTTAAAACTTTCTTTCAAGTCTTCTTCGACTATTTGTAGCAGATTCTTTTCAGTTTTATCTATTAATGACAGAGCTGTACCTTGATTTTTGCCCCTGGCAGTACGACCTACTCTATGAATATAGGATTTTGTTGAAAGAGGAAAATCAAAATTTATCACGTTATTCACATTACGAAAGTCAATACCTCGAGATATGTTATATTCCTTATCTTTTTTTCTGAAAAAAATTTCAAAATAAAAAAAATAAATCTCGAAAAAAAAAATACTTGTTTGATTTTTGACTCAGATTTTTTTCAATATTGTCTTCTTTTTCTTCAATCAATTTTTCATCTGAAGCAATAATGTTGTCATAAATTCCACCATTAAATTGTTCAATTATGTGCATTCTAGAATTAATTGGTAGTTCAGAATTTAAAACACATGATCGTATGCCAAAATTTTCCAAAAACATCTTGAGCTTATAACATCTATTAACAGTATTCACGAAAATTAGAGATTTTCCTTTAACAAGCTGTAATTTTAGAATTGAATACAAGAGAACAAATTTGTCCTCTTCATCATTACAAGTTATCTGATATTGCTCAAGTTGTACTGGATCGGGCAGTTCTGCCGAGTCCTTCAGTTTCAAAATTGCTGGATTGTGAAGGTAAAGACTCTTTACCGCTTGTACCTCCTCATTTAGAGTAGCAGATAACAATATAGTTTGAATATTTTTAGGGAGAAAACTAAAAAAAATTTTTTAAAAAAAATTTAATAAAATTAAATTCAAATTTAAATTACTTGACTAATAACTTCATTTCTTCTTCGTAACCAAACGATAATAAAAGATCAGCCTCATCAATAATCAATAATTCAAGTGTTGATTTTAAGTCAAAACAATTCTCTTCTTTCAAGTGAGCTAAAATTTTTGTAGGAGTTGAAACAATTATGTCCGGTTTAGTGGCTAAAATTTGTTTCTGGGATTGTAAAGTCATATGAGAAGACGATATATCAACTACATTTATTTCTCTTTGACAATAGACCATTAATTCTAATAAATTTTTGAACGCTTGAGAGCATAACTCTCGACTAGGTGTTAAAACAAGAGCTGAAGTCACTTGTTTGATCCGTTGCTTTTTTATTGATAAAACTTTGTGCAATAAAGGAATTGCATAAGCTCCAGTTTTTCCGGATCCAGTCCGAGCCTTGGCAAGTATGTCTTTGCCTTGGATGATGAGTGGAATAGCTGTTTCCTGAATTGGTGTTGGTTCTGCCCAGCCCTGCTCAATCACTGCGAGTAATATTCTCTCGTCAATGCCCATTTCCGTAAATCCTAAAACTTCTTCATTTTCTTCATCTAACATACTTTCATTTTCGGAGTTATTTGAATCTTCATTTTTTTCCTCAACCAATTCTTCTATTTGCTCCTCTGCTTGTGTATTCAATTCTGGTTCAGTATTTTCCGTTTTTTTTTGTTTTTTTTTGTTTCTTTTATTTTTATTTAGTGCACACATTGTAAATTTTTTTCTTTTATTTAATTTTATAATTTTATATGAAAATATCTCTAATGAAGTATATAATTACTTCAATATTTTTTAAAAAAAAGAATAAAAATTTATGATTTTATTATTAGTTTTTTTAAATAAATTAATAATTATAAATTTATATTATTTAAAATAAGATATCAAACTTAATCATAAACATTTTTGAACGGAAATTTTTTGCGAAATTCGTCATTAACTGCTTTATTTTCATAGTCTGAGTTGAACGCTTCAGCTTCAGATGATTCTGAATCATCAAAATGTTTTTCTGCTTTCGGTTTTATTAAAATTGCATTCAACAAATTTATACAATCTTCATCTATACTTGAGTATTTTTTTGAATGTAAGAAATTCAAGTTTGCTAATGCTTCACTGTATAATTGGACTTAAAAAAAAATATAAAAAAATTTACTAAACTTACAATTTCAGCTAAGAATAATTAAAATTTAAAAAATTTTATGAGACCATTTTAATAATTATTTTATAAAAGATTGATTATAAGAATATTTATAGACTTATTTTTGGTTCATCAATGTCTATGCGGTTAGAAATAACCAGATGAATCCCATAAAAGGCAGTCTTAAAACTGTTTTTATTTAACTATCTAAAACGAATCTCGAAAAGAATTTAGGTATTTATATTCAAAATGGAAACAAAATGTTTCAATGCAATGACTTTTATATTTTTTCCAAGTCAAAGTCATGTCGAAATTAAAAATTTTAAAGCCCAAGTTTTGTCTTGAATAGTGACTTATTAAGACTTTTTTTATGACTTAAATACAAGTCCGGTAAAACTGTATTAATTAAGAAAAACTAATTAATTTCAAAATTATAATAAATTTTCTAACTAATGGTAGCATTTTTCCATTTGATATTTTATAAAATAAATATTTAGATTTTAAAAAGTAGCTTATGTAAAAAAATTTTGACTTGCTTTAACTATGCCAAAATTTTTTCATTTTTAGTTTTAATACTTTTAAATCAGCTCAAAATTCAGATGAATCCGAATGGTTAAAAAAAATTATGGATAAATTGCTAAAATATCTTTTATATCTGAAAAATTATTTTTCTGTGAAATAATCATTTAACTTTGTAATTTTATTGAGAAAAAGTTAAAATTATCTCTTAAATTTTTAAAAAATGTTTTTCCATTTTAAAATGGATTTAAATTTTTTTTTCTGAAACTTTTGAAAATATTTTTGAAAGATTAAAAAAATAACTGTTTGCTTTCTACTATTTTTTGGTCAAAATTGACCAAATCTTGTCTTTAAGTTAACTTTTTATATTTTAAAAACGTATAGGACGGATAAATTATAATACAGTGGTTATATTAAAAGTTATATGCTTTTAATAATCGCGACCAAAAACCGAACCAAGAATGGCCATGTCCGTTGGTGTGTCACGGTTGGTACGGTAACATTCTATATAAAAAATTTTGTACAGAAGATAGCTCGGTTTTTGGTCGCGACTATTAAAATCATATCACTTTTAATATACCCACTGTATTATAATTTATCCGTCCTATACGTCTTTAAAATATAAAAAGTTAGAATACAGAAAAATACTTTCCTAATGTACTTATTCATATGTCAGAAAAATATTCTATATTAAAATTACCTTCTTGTTTATGAGTGTCTATTTTTTCATAGATAGTTGTTATATAATCGACCATATAATTCCTCAGTTCACTAGTTGATAAATTTAAAAGTTGAAATTCTGTTTTGGACTCATATTTTTTGTTTGAATTCATTTTAAGCTGATTTAATTTGTTAGTCATTAATTTATCAAGATCTTCAATTCGTAGATATTTACTCAAAAAAGTCAACAACTTACACAACTAAGCAAAAATAAATAAAATAAAAGTAACAAAATTTTTTTTTTACTTGCTGAGTCAGTGTATTTTTATGCTGTATTTCATTAGAAGCGTCCATACTATCATTTTTAAGTTTTGAAAATCCCTCTAAAAGTGCATACCAAATTTTCAAATAAATAGACTCGTTGGCATTATTTCTAATAATGTTTACATCACCACTGTTAATACTCATTAGGGCAATACAAGCATTTATTCTTACTTTAAAATTGTTGGAATTTGTAAACAATTCTAACAAAGTAGAGTAAAACAGATGAAGCCATTGTGGATTTTTTTGTGCTAGAGACCAATTGTTGAATCTCTTCATGGCAATTCCAATTGCATGTGACAAATTCCATTTAACTTTCAGCATTTTAACATTTTTACAAAGACAAAGTGTTTCAATGGCTCTACTAATTGATGTTTCTGTCTTTTCGATGTCTAGTTGAGTTTTTAGAAGCTCGATATCAGTAGAACTTGCATAATTAATTAAATTTCCCAAAGCCCTGACCAGATAGGACTTTAATTTCTCGGATTCTCGATGACAAGCATTTGTGGTTGAATCTAGTAGCTGATACCAAATGTTCAAATTGAACTCCTCTATAAACACACCGCCAACTCTTTCAATATTTTCAATTAGAACTTCACTTAGATTTGAAATTGACCAAGCAGTTTTATGCCGGACTAAATTATTTCCATCATTTTTGATTAAATTAAGCAAGCATAGAGACAAGTCTGTTAAAAAATTTTGATCTTCTTTCAACGATGCAAAAGTGACATAAACACCCAGGGCTCTGACACTCGCTGCTCGTATCAAATTAGACTGGGACTTGGTCAAATGAAGAAGATTAGTAAGACAAAAAATTCTTTTCTGGTATGGTAACAACTCAAATATTGGAGCTCCAATGCTTGCCAAGCAATCACACGCTGAACTTGATAGCAGATATCTTTGTTCATCAATGAGATATTCACTCAAAAGCTTTGAACTCAATAGATTTGACCATAATTTACAGCAATCGTTCAAGTCAATTGAATTCATTTGTCTAAGTTCATTTGTGGCTAGGCAACGACAAAATTCTTCAGTAAATTTGATGGTTTTTAGTATTATTTGATTTGAATTTTGAATTTCAGAATTTGAATTTGAATTTAGATTTTGCAAAATTAGCATGCAAACATTTTCGAAAAAAAGGTTTTTTTTAAGCAAGTCAAAATAATGTTGTGCTATTGTGGCCAATAAATCCAAGCAATGAACACTGATTGAACGTGATACAATTGAGTTTTGTATACAAAATTCAACTAGCCAACTTTTGTGATTAGGATCGCTTTCTTGATAGCTTAATTCGGATATTTGATTACAATTAGGCGTCATTTGACCACTTGCTGTATTCGATTCGTAAAAATACTTAATTCTAGTTTGATTTATATTCGGTACTTTAAGATTGGCAAGATTTTCGAATTGGTCACTCAAGTCTTCTTCCATAATTGAGGAACAAGTAGATGAACGAACTGAGCCCTGACTCATAAAAGTATTTACGTTTTTGAGAGGAGAGGATAAAGCCAGATGAACCTCAGCCATGTGATAATAATTTGTCAAAATAGTATTAAGACAAATCAAAATTTCATTCAATACATTGATTTTATCTTTGTTTTGGGTACTTTGAATAACAAGACTATTTTTTTGGTCAAGTAGAATATTTAAGCTTAATGCTAATTTATAAAGAAGGCCAGGTTTTAGTTTTTGGAATGGAGTAGCTTTTATTAAATGCTGAAGACATTTGAGTAAGTGAACCTGGTTCAGCTGAAACGGCTCTCGCTTTAAACACATAAATATATCTTTGTAAAGCTGACGAATAATATTACTTATGGTAAATGATATTGGTAGAAAAGATTGATGACTTTGCATAGATTGAAATGAGAAATTAGCTGTTAAATCATCTGCTGCAGCAAGTGAAAAAAATGACCGTACATATTCTAAATAGAGTGTGAGAGCAGTTGTTGCCAATAGACGAACTTTGGGTGATGGATCATTTTTGACAGAATAAAATAAATTACTATTGTTAGATTCTAAAAATGACTTCCAATAACTAACTATTGTACGTTTATCCAATTTCTAATTTTTTTTCAAATTTAATTATTAATTTTATTCAAACAACCTTTATTAGACGATTACTTGAAATATGGTCAAAAGAACACCGAAAGCAGTTACTCTAACTTTTGCTTTTGATTTTTCCATGTTGAAATTAGAGCCATTAAATGATGAGTCTGATGCATCTGAATCATTACCTTTAGTTAATTATAATTAAAAAATTGATGCTTTAAAATACTCTTGTTTTTTATGTAATTAATTTAAATTTTGAAAATTTATTATCTTCTTAGAAGCTGTTTATTGTCAAATTCAAATAGAAATCGAACGAAAACTTTTTCTTTTTGATAAATTAAAATTTACTAAAATAAAACATTTTAAAAATTACTGCAACGAAGTGAAACATACGTTAATGCGGCTTTCTTTTTAAAATAATTTTTCGTAAGAAAAAAAGACAAAAAACAAAGTAAAAGTTTTATTTTAAATAAAAAAAATGTGCAACTAAGAATTTTGCAATCTATTGCGGTTTTTTTTAAATATTTCTTAATTTAATAAATTTTAATTTATAAATATGTAAAAAAAGAAAAAGTTTTTGTTCGATTTGTATTTTAACACTAAAAGCACCAAGCATTTTTTCACGTTTTTTAAATTCAAAAATATATTATAAATTTAAAAAAAATCTAAAAAAACTATAATAATTTTATAAATTTATATCATTTTCTAAAGAAAATTTTATAATCTTCAAAAATCAAAAAAGATATATTCATTTGAAAAATCTATTCAAAAGATATGAGGATTTAAAAATTTGACTCATTAGGTGCTTCTCGTTAGGTACATAGATTACGACACATGTTTAAAAAAGAAGCTAATATCAATTTGAAAAGAAGAATTTTTTTTAATCATTTGATATAAATAATAGAATCAAAAATTCAATTTTGTATTTTTATAAGTAAAATTTTTGATCGAATTTCAAACTTTCAAACTTGCTCAAAATTTATTACATGCGTAATTAATTGCATTGCAGACTTCAAAATTGTTTAAACTTCAAAAACCATATTTAAATTTGAAAAAAAAAAGGATAGCCGCGTGTATTCTTGCAAATGATGTAATTACGCATTTTAAATATGCTGAGCACATTTGAAATTTTGAAATTTGATTAAAAATCTTACTTTGCTAAAATTTTAAATTTCATTTACTTTTGCTTTTAACAATAAAATAAGACATGTTTTACACATGTGCAGAATTTTAGAAAATTTAGAACTTATTTGAGATTAGGCTAAGCTTAAAACTAAAAATTTATTTTACACTTAATTTTTAAATTAAAACATTAACATAACGTCAACTCTTAAATATCCTTAATAAAATTAAAGCAGTTCTTAGACTTCCTTTTTATTTAAATGGAAATCAGTTATTTGAAAATTTAATTAAATTCTAGTATGAAGCATCTTTATCAACACTATTTGAATTTAACTTCTCAAATTTTAAAAATTTTGTACATTATCAATCTAGTGAATATTTTGTTTTCCTACATTTTTCGTCATTTAAATCTCGAAAATAGTAGAAAATGTCTCAATAAATAAAATGAAAACAATTAAAATAAAATCAATAGTCAAATGACTCGTTTGAAAAAATTTTTAACTTCCTCATTTCTTTTGAATAGATTTTTCAAATGAATATATCTTTTTTGATTTTTGTAGATTATAAAATTTTCTTTAAAAAATGATATAAATTTATAAAATTATTATAGTTTTTTTTAAATATATTTTTGAATTAAAAAAACGTGAAAAAATGCTTGGTGCTTCTAGTGTTAATTTGTTTGTTCCGAAATTTAAAATACAATGAAAGCTAGTTTTACAAATATCAAAAATAAGTTTCAGAGTTTTTAAAGAAAAAAAAATAGAATCTACCACAAGCTTCAATTTTGTTCATTTTTTTAGTCTTAAAATTATGACTTTTTTTTAGCAATAAATTAAAATATTCTCTTTTTTTAAATTTTTGTTTGAATTAAGTTTTAAATCATACCCAATGAATTCACCAAAGTCTTGTAGTTAAAGAGAGGAACTTGGGCTTCTTTTAAATATTGTAAAGTATGATTATCATTTTCACTATGCTTGCTCATCGAGAAATTAGACTGATTATTTTTATTTTGTATTTGTTTTGCAGAATTATTTCTATTAAATTTAGATTTTTTTCCTTTTTCATTCTCACGATAACTTGAATTACTGTTTTTGATATTTAATCTCTTATTCCTCGTCCTTTCATTCTTTATATCATTTAAGTCATTGCTTTCTTCTTCCAAATTAACGCTCGGATTTTCCAATTCATTTTCATTAGATATTTTGCTCTTTTCAACGTGGATTAAATCGTCAACGTTGCTTGGTTCAAGCTTATTTTCTTTTTCTAACTCTCCCATCTTATTGCTCTTAATAATCAGTCCATAAAGACACAATTCCTAAAATTAAATAAATTGAAAGCTCAAAAACAATTATTTAATAAATTTTATAACTTTAATTATTGCTAAGATGTCTCCCAGTTGAAATTTTTCATGTTTTATTTGAATCCAATTATGCGATGTATTAATAGCTTGGAAAAGATTGTCGAGACCGTTTAAAGCTTTATTCAGTGTTTTGGTTATGTTGGCCATAAATTCTTCATCAAAAACCCTTTTACCTCGAATAAAATCGTCCTTATGACCGCATTTCTCACTATTAGAATTTAAATTTAGTGAAAGATTGAATCTGAGTACTTTAATAAAGAATTGAGCGCATCGAACTTTTTGCTGATCTTCTAAGAATTCTCTTTCAATTTGCTCACTGTCATCATTTCTATTAACTTTAGCAATGGTTATGTTAAAAATTAATTGAGTCGATATCAATTTAAGCTTGTTAAATATATCAGAATTTTCACAATTTATGGTTGATTTTTTTTTTTCGGTAGAATTGATAAAATTTTCAAACTGAAGCTCGATTTTTGAGACAAATGAAAATATTGAATCAATGTTTTGGTTGTTGAGGACCGGTCCATTTTCATAGACTAAGCCTCCAAGTGCTCTGCATAGTTCATACAAAAGACAATTTTGATCAACATTTTGATTCAAAAAGAAATTAGACTGATTATTTAGAACTTTGTAAATTAAGTTCGTAAAATGTCCAATTAATTTGTTGAAATTATTCCTTAAATGATTGTATTTTATGTGCTATAAAAATTAAAATAAATTTTTAAATGCTAATTGAATTAAAGCTTATAATTTTTATCTGAATACAAAATTAGAAGCTCGCATTCATTTTATCAAAAAAATTACCGATTTTTCAGCCAAGTTTAAAACAAAAGCAGCATAGTTGAATAAAATGGTTCTTGTCTCTTTTAGTTGAAATAATTGATTCGATATTGAGCTAAATATTTCACCAATATTGGAAACAATTTCCACTATAAGCTTTAAAAACTGATTAGCTTATTATTAATTTTTTTTTAATTTTTACATCATTATAATTGTTGTAAAAATCAAATTCATTGATATTTTTCTCAGCTAAATTTGAAAGAAAAAACTGTAAATTTTTAATCAAACGCATAAATACATTTGAAAATTCTGAATTGAATGTTTCGTTCTGGTTTGATGGAGGGAGGTTTTTGATTATTTTATAATCAGTCAAAATTGGTCTGAATTGAACATCCATTTGTAAAATCTCTCGGTCATTTTTAATTGAATTCGACATTATTTGAAAATAGCCGTATAAATTAAGTAATATCGAAATTTAGAGAATATTTAAAACATGCTTAGTTTTTTTAAATTATCAATTTATACATGCTTCAGATTACTACTACATAATTTATATACTTAACATTGTTCCTCAAAAAATCAAATATTAAATATTGCAAAATAATATTTACAAATTATAAAAAAAATTATTTTGATCATTTTTTATTTCTTAAAAAAATAATAGTCAGTAGATGACTTAGGGCAGTTTGAACCTCCCTTTCAGCCTTATGTTGAAAAGTTTTGATAACAAAATGAAACAAAACAAGAAAATAAACAACTTTTTTCTAAAAATTTTTTTTTTAAACAAAAAGAATTTTTCACTTCACTAAAATTTTGATTAACGAAATTATATAAACCAGTGTGCCAGCGAAGCAGAAAAAGCCAGCTCAAAGGGAGACCTACATTTGCTTCACAAGATCACTAATGCAATATGTGGTACCTTACAGAGAAGAACAAATTTAGTGAAAGACAAAG
>PJRA01000313.1:2031840-2079163 GCA_016987375.1 Brachionus koreanus | reverse complement strand
TCTTTCTATGTTATGAAAAAACGGTGTTCCAATTGCTTTAAATAAATAAATTAATCAAATTAATTCTGTCATAAAACAAAACTACCAGATTCATTTCCAAATTTTAAAGATTTGATTCCACAAATAACTAAAACAAGGATCGAAATAAAAAACAAATTGCTCATTTTTAGAATTAGAAAAAACTTTTAAAAAAGAAAAAAAGCTATGTGCAAATCCTTAACATATTTAAAATATATTTAAAAGCAAATATAAAATTAGAGTACTTAAATAAAATGAAATTTTCCAGTCATGCTATTTTGTTAAGAAAAAAATGTAAAAAATTATTTATTCTAATCAAAAAAAATCAAAAGAAATATAAATTATTTTTTAAAATGATTTTATTAGAAATATTTAAATTTGAAATCGGAAAATTGAATTAGAAAGAATTTTAGTTTTTGTTCATGTGTTTTATTATTATTTGCTTTAATCCTTTCTTTTATTAAATTTTTACATAAAAAAATACAAAAAAACTATTATTAACTGTCTCTATTTTCATTTTTTATGATTAATCATAATCTATATATCTCTAAACAAGTTTGCAATATAACTTTAGCTGAAAATTAGAAATTGTTTAGTATTAAAATACTCTTTTTTTGTAAACTTCTGTTAAAAAAAAATTTTTAACCCTTAAGAAATAAGTACTTAATCATTTCTTTTATTAAATTTTTATTTATAAAAATACAAAAAAACTGTCTCAAAAGTAAATTTTACAAATCTTTCGGACCAGTTTTTTTATTTTAAGACTAAAAAATTTAATAAAAAAAATTGATATAATCAAATCAGAAAAATCTTTTTCTCTATTTTTAAAAAAATAAAAAGATTATTATTTGCTTTAATCCTTTCTATTATTAAATTTTTACATAAAAAAATACAAAAAAATTATTATTAACTGTCTCTATTTTTAAAAAAATAAAAAGGCCTTAATCTAAAAAAAAAAATTGATAAAACTTTGATCATATTAGTAAATACATTTTGAAAACGAAAAAATTATTTGAATTTGAATTACTCTAAAGAATGTAAAAAAAAAAACATGATCTACTATTATTAAATATGAAACAAAAATAAGAAGCATAAATTCAAAGAATGAGAAAAAAATCTCCAAGGATATGTGAATTTTCTAAAATAAGAATTTAAAAATTTGTTAAAATGATTACAAAAAAAAAATTAAAAATAAGAAACTAAGGCAAATAAAATAAAGTTTAAAATGAGCAATCATGAAACAACTGAAAAACCGGTTTCTTTTGTTAAACAATTAGTAAATCAATTCGAAAATAAAGCAAAAATTAAATTTAAAGAAGGTAAAAATGAAAAAATAGATTGGAAAGGCGAACATTATATAAATATAATTCAAGATAGGCAACACAAGGATGATTTTAGTAAATTTCGTACAATACCATTTAAAAAATTTCAACTAAAACACGTAAATGAAGAAGAAAATTTTTTTAATTTTCGATTTAACATTCAAATGCCAAAAAACGAAACAAACAAAAAATTTTCTCAATTAAAAAAAATAGAACTTACTTTGGAACAAAAAAAGAAGAGCAATGAAACTGAAGAAGCGTCATCAGTGTCCGAAGAGTCTGTGTCTAAGTCAAGTTTAGCTACAGATTCAATATCAAGTATGGCATGTTTTAATGAACCAAGCAAACAAAGATTGAGTTATTCGAGTGAGCAAAAGGATGAAACTAAGGATAATCAAACTGTTCTAAATGAGAAAAAAAAAGATTTTTTAGAATTAGAATATGGACTTGATAATGAATCTGATAATGATCAAATGAATGAATATTATTCGAGTGATTTTTTTAAAAAAGGAACAGATTTAGCTGCTGATGAAGAAACATTGGCTAATGAAACTGATACAGAAACACAAATAACATCAATTAATATGAGTCAAGTTGATGAAAAAAGATCAATTTTGTTAACAGAATCTCACAGTTCTGGAGATTTAATTTATTTTAACGATCAAAATAAGAAAAACAATACTAGCAGATCATCAAGATTATCTGAAAATTATTCAACAAAGCATGTTTCTGAGACAAATTTTGAGCAGATCGAAAGTCAATTGCTTGAAAATTTTCGAGAAGATGAAACAACTAATGAATTTAAAGAATCCAGTCAAATTGATAATCAAAGGTTAATTGAAAAAACAAACAATAGAGGCGATATTTTTTATGAAATTGTTTGTTCAGATGCTGAAAATAATAAAAATAATTTATTAAAAGAAAACATAGCAGTCGATAATTCAGATAAAAACAACGAAAAAAAAATTTATTTTCTTTCTCATGTGGATAGATCAAATTCAAAAAATTATGATGACTATTTTGAACATTTAAGCGAAGAAGATAATTATGTAAAATATGATCAAAGCAATAATTCAAAACAAACACCCAAAGTAACATTAAATCTTTACAAGGACAAACAATCTGTTTCAAAACTAGCTTCTTGCTTTCAAAAACAAGAACTTAATGACTCTAAAACAAATATCATTGATATTCCAGAAATAAAGTCTTATTTTTATGACGCATCAAGACATGAGGTCAATTGGGGTTTGGATAAAAATTGGTTTTTTATTGATGATTCAAATAAAACAGTTTGTTTACCTGAATGCTTTAAGAGCAGTATAGAAACGATAAAAAATGGAACAAAAAATTTTGTTCTTTTTTCTTCAGGACTTTTTAAAACTGATCAACATCCAATATGTTTTCAACAGGTTATTGAATATATTTCAGTCAAATTTGACAATTTATCTTCACCCGAAGATATTTTAGCCACAATAAAGCAAAATATGGAATATTTAGATTCAGTCCTAGAGAAAAACATGAATGAATATCATCCAATTGAATATGTAAAAGAAAATCTAATTGAAAAAAAAAGTTCAACATTTTTACGTCATCATTCCATTGTTGGTATCAATAGAGACATTCTATTAGGGTTTGAGGATGATCAAAATACAGATAAAATAAATTGGATGTTTCACAATTCTCTTTTGACTACAAGTTTGAGTAAAAAATTAGCTGAAAACAAGCACAAAATTTTTATTATTTTGATTAAAGCAAAAGAGAAGTGTCTGCGTTTTGATCAAATAATTCGACGATCTAAACTACCATGTGAAATTTATTATAACAGAGATTTTCAAGACAATGATAACTCACGCATTGTAACAAATTTGTCTTTTAATCAACTTTCAAGTGAACAAGAATTTAGATTAGAAAATATACAACCTATTTCAGATAGACAAGAATTTCATCAAATAGATGACGGACTTAAATGTGCTCAAAAATGCACCCCTCTCTCAACCTTATCTGTTCATGTTCATGATAATGTCAATATTGAACCAAACAGCCATGATCAATCCTCTACAAAAATTTGTTGTTTAGCTGATAATCTTTCATCTAATGATAACAAAAGAACATCAAATAAACATTTAAAATCATCTAATGAAAAGGATGATGATTTGAATAAAAACAGTTTAAATTTCAAATCGCCTGAAATATCTGAATATCAATATTCTTCGTCAAGTATTTTAGATTTAGACAAAAAATCACAGTCATTAGATCATGAATCAAATATTAGCCATCAGCCTGTTGAATCAAAATATAGTGCTAGTCTCGATAGGATAAACGATTTAAAAACTTCAATCAATTCGACAAATACAAATAAAATTGATAAACGTTGTGAAAAATCAATTCCAAGAAATCTTTTGTCTCGAGAACAATTAAATAAACTGAAACAATTTTCAAAAATTGATGAAACGACACAAAAAATTCAAAATTTAAAAACAATTATGCAATCAAAGCATAGTCCATGTGATAGCTAATTAAATATATTTTCTATTAAATTTTTAAAATTAATAAATTGTTTTAAATATTTAGGTTTTATCTGTTTTTAATTTTTATCCATATGTTTTTTTTAACTCTAAAATAACACAAAAAAATGATCAAATAATGATGAAAAAAAAAAAAAATGTTCTCCAATTTATTTAACATTATTCGTTCTTTTAATCGTTAAATAGACTTGGATGCTAAGGAAAATTATTGAATTTTTAAGAATCGAACTTTTTATTTATTATCAAAATTAAGCGTTTAAATTTTTCTAAATTTGTTTATTTCTAATTTCATTAAAAGTTTTTTTTTTTAAATATCATTTTTTTGCTAATAAATGAAATGAATGAATGATATGAATAAATAAGTTTTAATATTTCAAATACTTTTGATCGTTTTTCGATAGAAAAATCTTATCTATGGGATTAGTTAAACGATTTTTACATAAAGATAATTGGATAAATTTAAAAATTTTTAATCTTTAATTGTATCTAAAATCTTTTAAACCCTTAAATAAAAAATCAATTGGCAACAAATTAAAAATATTTTCTAACCTTCAAATTATTTCTTATTAAAAAATTTAAATTTTTCTTTTAACCTTGAAACAAACCAAGAAAAATTATGTTCTTAGTGAATTAGATATTGAGTTTAATGACAAAAAAATTGTCTCTTGGTCTTATTTTGTTTTATTAATTTTTTTTACTTTTATATATAAAGTATTTTAGAAAAAATAAAATAATTTAATTTTTATTTAATTGATTTTTATCAACTATTACTTTCATTAATTTAAGAAATATCTGTTTTGACTTAAAATCATATTTTCTTTGACTATCCATTTGGAAGTTATATTCCTCCAAAGATGGTGATTCTCTTACTAATTTGAACAGCTTTATTAATTGAAAAATGTCACCATATAAGTAATTATAAGCCTATATTGGAAAAAAATAAACAAATTTTGATCCATTCACATTTATTTCAAAACAGGCTCAAATTCCAAAATATGCTTTACACTTTCTTCTTTGATCTCTTCCTGATTTTATCAATTTTTGTTAAAAAATTTAAATTCCAATCGAACTTTGATTTTGGTTGTTTAACGTAATTTTTTTAATAGCAATCACACAACTAATTTAAGCTACTTCACTTTATACATTTCTTTTTAAGCTTATTTTCTTTACTAAATTTTAAAATTCACGAAGAGAATAATTTAATTTTTTCATAATTCTTTCTTCTCCTAAATCTAAAAAAATTTTCTATTAGTTAAAAATTAGAATAAAAGAATTTAAATATAAAAAAATGTCAATTTTGTAATTAGTCTTTTTATTAAAAATTTAACTAAAAATTTAGTTTTTTTAAAAGATTAAGCAACTAAAATCAAAACAATATTACTTTTTTGCTCTTGAATAATCATAAAGGTATTATGAATAATGACGTCGGTATAACAAGCGATTGTTTTGAAAATAAACAATTGCTAGGGAAACTAAAAGTTTCTAGAGTTTAATTATAATTTTGGAAACTAGAAAGTCATCTTTATTAATATCAAACTGCAGTATTTTTTTTTCTCTATTTTCTCTTTTTACCTCTAATAAATTGTTTTATATAAACGCTTACTTTGGTCTGGTTTCACCCTATTAAAATTATTTATGTAGAAATTGGTAGAGCTGTTGCTTAACAGTTTTTGAATCAAATATTGGAAGAAAAATTCATAAAAATTTGTTAAATTTTGCGTAACTTTTTCTCTTTTGGGTCTTAATTTTGAATGAAAATACTTTTATCGCTTTTTTCAATTTCATTTAAACTAAGCATCGAATTTTATTCAATGAAAATAATAATATTAATCAATGATTAGTTTTATTAAAATCATTGATTATTGCTACTTTATTTTAGTAACTAAAAATAAAATGAAAAAGAAAAATTGTATTAGCTTAATTTTTAATTTTGATAAATTAAGATTTGAATTTCTTTAATTTTGATTCATTTAGTATTTTTAATGAACAGAAAATAAGATAATTATTTCAAACTTAGATTAAATCATAAAATTTCCTTGACAACACTCAAATTTTAGAAATTTATATTCATATTTTTAGATGAATTAAGCAAAACACCTTAATTAAATAACTAGACAGTTGCGATTCAGTCTTGCTATCTTTAAAATTCGTCAAACTTTAAAGCACTCCATTATAATTTAAGTTTTGTTACAAATTTAATCTTTTCTAAAATTTAGAAATTGAAGTATTTATTTTATAAGTTTAATAAGTTTTAAGTTGATTTTAAAAGGTACAAATTAAAGCTCAAATGAGCTATTTTTATAAGTCAAACTGCATTTTTAATTGTTTAAGATCGTTGAAATTATAGTTTTTTAAAATAAAAATGTATAATAGTCGTAGATCGGTAACTAAAAGCGATAGTGATAGTGATGTGGAGTCACGATACAGATCTTCGTTTTCAAAAGAGAGTTCAAAATCCTATTACCATCCTTCTTCAGCAAGAAATTCTGTTTCTCGTGATTTTAGAGATTCGCGTGAATTAAGACCAATCAGAGATCCAAGAGAGAGAGATAATGATCGATATGAAAGTTCTAATCGATACACAAGTTACAGGTCAGGACCAAGTAAAAATCAAAGTGATAGCGATGATGATAAGCCAAGTAATAGATATGGTGTTAGTTCTAGGAGAGCAACAAGACGCAGCAGTGACAGCGAAGATAGTGATGATAAGAATGATCGATTACGTCGATCAATAAGTTCAAAATCTTCTCGTCCACTTACTTCTACACGGCGTAAAGCTGAAGACTATGATTCGTATGAAAACGCTAATGTTTGTTTCTAAATTTTTAAATTATTATTTTCAAAAATAAAAATAAAAATTTAATTTTTAGCAAAAATTAAAAGAAATGATTCAATATGATAAGAGTTTGTGCGAGCAGCTAGATGATTTATATGATTCAAAATTGGCCAAAGAAAAAAAAATTGACCAGCTAAAAGACGATATTCATCGTGACACATTGAAGTAACTCTACTCATTCTTATTCTTTTTAGAATATTTATTTAAGCTTAAGACATTTTTAAAATAAAAATGAAAACAGTTAGAATTTAGTATAACAAGTTTTTTTAGCTTGCAGCGATTATTTTTAATTTTAATTTTAAAATTTTTTAGAGAGGAAAATTTGAGGAAAAAACTGAGCGAACTTAGAATGAATAAAAAATTACTGCAAGCAAAACTGGTGAGAATCTTTTAAATGATTCTAGAGTATTTGGAAATAATTTTTAAATTTTTTTCTAAAGGACGAATACAAATAGAAAACGAAAGAAAACTATGCATTTTTTAAATATTTTTATTTTAACTTTATCATAAAATTTTAATAAAATTGTTTAACCTCACTAATTTTACCAAAAAAATTATTAATTTTTGTTTTCGCATTCCCTTGCTCGATATTGCAACCTCATTAACCAAAGCACACCATTCGCCCATGAATTTAACAGTTTTTAACATTCAATTTCTATAAGAGTCAATTCAATAATACAAAATAGGAATTTTAAAAAAGTGAAAATATACAGTGGTTCTTGTAAAAATGAAATGTTCCGTTCCTGAAAAAGGAACGGAATGGAGACGCATTCCTAAAAAAAGCATTCTTATTCCATTCCCAATCCATTCCATCCATTCCGTTCTATTCTTTCCATTCTATCCATTCCGTTCCATCCATTCCATCCATTCATCAAAAAATAATGAATGGAATGGATAGAATGGGAATGCTTTTTTTAAGGAATGCGTCTCCATTCCGTTCCTTTTTCAGGAACGGAACATTTCATTTTTACAAGAACCACTGTAGCTTTTGAGTATATTTTAAAAAAGGTTTAAAATTGAAGTCTAAGTTCAAGGACAAAGATGAATAGAAACTAAGTAAAAAAAAATTTCTTATTTTTTTCTAGTAAGAAAATTATAACTTTCAAGTCTTTCAAATTAAAAATTTTCAAATCAAATTAAATTTTTTGATTTTATATTTTTCTATCCGAAAATATTTTAGTTTAAAAAAGTGGGTCAAATTAAAGAAATTTATCCATTTTTTTTTCTTCTATTGGAAACAAGAAAATACATGTTTTACATGATAAATGACTGGTGAATTTTCTTTTAAACTAGTTGAGAAAAGCAACTAAAATAAAGAGAAATTTTTGACTCAAATACTAGCAAGTTCAACCTAAGCTAAAGCTTAAATAGACAAAACTTTTATAATATTGATTTTCTATTTGATGAAATACGGTATTCATTTTAACTTATGTCTTTTTTTGGTGTAAAATATATCAGATATACAAGACTACACTTGGTAAATAATTTATTAGTTATAATTTTTAAGTTAATTTACTTTTTTTTTAAATAAAAAGGCAAATTTTTTGTAACTAATTATGTGATATTTTATTTAAATAAACAAATTGTTTGAGATATAAGCTCTTTATTTATTTTCCATAATTAAAAATGCTATTTTTGTAATTAAAAATGTTAAAAGATGGCATTTCTTTAGATAGATGGTTATTATTAAATTCTAATTGATTTTGTGTTCTATCTGAACTAGGTAAATTGGATTCGTTTATATTTTTAAAAAAATGAGACTTTTTCGATTTTTTTAGCTCATCTGACATGATTAAATGTTGCAAATTTCTGTTTCCAAGTGTAGAAACCCTCATTAGCCCCAAAACTCCATTTCCTTTTAAACCAGGCGGAATTCGAAAACCATAAACAGATAAAATAGAAATCTGTTGAAAATAATTGTCAAAATATACTTTTTTTCTTAATAAATTCTTACCAGTGCTATAAACGCTATTTTCATTATAAACCAGTCTTTGGAAATAGCAAATTTGGTTTAAATAATTTTTAAAATACTAATGTTCAATTTTGATTTATATTTTTATCATGAATTTGTTAAATTATAACAAAATGTTACTTTTGTAATAAAATTTAAAAGAAATTTTAATATATTTTTAAAGTTTTAATTTAAAAATCATAATTTTTTGAAAAATTTGATAAAAACTAAGAGAACCATTTGAAAAAAATACTAAAAAAAACAAAATAATAAATAAGAAATAATTTACACTATTTTTCTTCATTATCCTCTATTCATTGCCATGCCAAAGTTTCCCATAGCCATTGGATTTCCCATTCCCATGTTCATACCCATTTGACCACCCATGCCCATAGCCATTGGATTTCCATAACCCATGCCCATTCCACCCATGTTATTAACTCCCATTCTATTTCCGATTTGTCCTAACTTATTCGCTAAACGTGATCCATATCCATTACCATTTTGAAATGGTGACATGGGAGATGCACCACTTAATGCTGATGCAGTTCTGCTAAAACCAGCTGTTGCAGAAGGATTTGGAGGATGAGGCATACCTGTCATAGAGGCAGCCATTCTATTATTCATGTTCATACCAGCCATTCCAAATCCTGATTGCTGCATCATTGGATTCATAGCTGGGTTTAAACCTCCCATTGCAGGGTTCATTCCAAAACCAAAAGATTGTCTACCAACACCAGATAGACCCGGTAAACATGAGATTACACTCAAACATAATAACTTTTTTAATTTTTAGATAAAAAATCAATTTTCGATTTTTTAGCAGCTTACCAAAACGCTTATGAATTTTAACATCATTGTTGAATTCAAGTAATCTTAATTCAAATGGTAATATTTAATTAATTTCTAAGCTTTTAATGTTTAAATTTTGGTTCTTTATTCTTAAATGAAAATTAGTGCTTAATATAAAAAATCTTTTATTCTAACATAAGACTAAACTCTTGGTTTAGAAAAATATCTCTAAATTTGCAAGTCTCTAATTCAGTAAATAAAGCTTTTATGATAGCTAGATGAATTTTGAAATTTTCAAACGATGATCATTTTTACTTAAGCTTATATACAAAGACTAGAATTATTTTTTTATTTGAAAAAAAAAATCTATTATTTTGCGGGTTAGAAATTTGTGCGCTGTAAGTTATATTTTAGTGTTACAATGACAAAATTCAAGTTTAAATTTATTTTAAAAAATTGTTTACTTATTTAGGAAATCTGATTTTCAGTTGTTCTTTATTTATGAGAAGCAGAATATTAAGAAAATAAATTCAAATTCATTTTTTATTTTTCAACTAATAAAATTAAATAATTTTTTAAAAATAAATAAAAATTTTAAAATAAAGACTTAAATCTATAATGAATAAAGATTAATTTTTTAGAAGAAAAGAAGAATATTTTTTTAAATTTTTGTACAAATTTACAAATTGCTAAAATTTAAATTTAATTTTTATAAAAATTGTTTTGATAATTTAATATGTTTGACTGAAATTGCATTTGTTGATGATGCAACTGATGAAAATATTGAAAAAAAAATTGAAATTGATTTGGATACATTGACCATGGATTTAAAACTGGATTGTTCGTATCTGATTTTTTTTCACTTGTTCGTTTTTCTTCATCAATGAGCGATGAAATGCTAAAACTGAGATTTTTTGGACTTAAAGTTTTCGGACTAGGAGTTTTGTATTGCTCATTTCTTTTCGAATTCTCTATGTCGTCAATGCTATCTTCATAGTCTTGAATTTCAGAATTATCATTTTGATTTATTGACAGATTAGGCGATGACTGCAAAGACTTGGGTGACGAACTCGAAGAAATTGTTGATGAAGTAGAAGAGTTGATTCTATATTTAGTATTTATTTGAGCAACCAATTTTTCATTAGCTTGTCTAGCTTCGGCAATAAATGCTTCTCGGTTAAAAGTTGCCGAGTTGAACATTTCAGGATCCGGAACAGCTCCAGAATTGAACGCATATGCTGGATTTGCACTTGAATGAACAACATTTGGGTGAACCTTGGCTAAATGTTCTTTAATGGAACTATGATGCATACAACTGTAATTACAGCTTTTACAATGATAAGGCTTAATTCTAGTATGTACTCGTAGATGAACTTTTAAATTAGATTTGCTGGTGAATAACTTTTTGCATTCGGCACATTCCCACATTGATGTTTTCATGTGAAAAGATTCTATATGCTGACGTAAATTAGCCGCATTTGAAAAACTAGAGCTACACAGTTCACAGCTGAAAGGAAGTCGATCGTCCTGGTAAGCATGCTTTATTTTTTTATGATTCGATTGAGTCAAGTTTTCTTCAGATGAAATCTCTAGCGATCTTTTTTGACCCTGGTTTGAATAAGAGCTTTTGATCATGGAAAAAGTAGATGTGGTTAACAATGGTGATGATTGATACATATCAATTTTGATAAATTTTTTTTTGATAAGAATTATCTAACTTATATTCAATTTTTAGAGCGAAATTTGGTGTCTAATCAATTAGTGTCCTAGAACTAAATTATAAATCAATTTCTTTGTTGCTTGATTTTTTTTTTGAATAAGTCAAGTAACTAGTTTAAGACGTATAAATAGTCAAGTGGAGTGACGGAGTTCAAAAGAAAATTCAGACAGGTATATGTTTTTTTTTTGAATTGTGATCAGCTAATTAACTAATTAGTTGGATATTCGTCAATTTTGATTTGTTGAGTATTTCTAACAACGTTCAAGCGAGACAAAAAAAAAGAGTTAATTAATTTTTATTTGGTTAAGCCGGTAATTTATCAATTAGATATTATTATCTTTTGCAATGAGAACCTGAAACGAATTTTATGAAACATTCAGATTATTTCAAGTGAACTTATGATAAACATTCGGCTTTACAGCTTAACTTCAAAAAGCGTAAATACGATAAGAGTTGAATATTTTTTTTCCTAATCACTTGAGTAGTTTATTGGTTACAAAATTAATAAAAGCGAAAATATAATTAATTTTATCGATGGCTTCGATTTATCTTTATTAAATTTTTTTGGATTTAGAGACAATTTTTTCCTTTTATCGTTTTATTCTGTAATCGCTACAATTTTCTTTAATATTGCGAAATAGATAAATTTTTTAATTAATTTTTCTGTAAATTAAAATTTTTATTAAATTCACTTTTAGAGTCTAGACTTGAGAAAAATATTTTTATCGGAAAAAGTTGTTACAAAAAGTTTTTGATATTAATGTTAAATAGATAAATCAAAATTTTGAAAAAAATAATTTAAATTTAATTTTTTGATCATGTGACCATATTCATTGTTATTTCCAAAATTACAAAATACATTTATTTATTTTCATGCTGCTCAAAAGAAGTATTAAACTCCATTTAACACTGAAGGCTCAAAACTAAAACTATATTTTTAAAAGTAAATAAAATAAAAATAAAACTTTAGAAATTTTTTTTATGTTTCTTAAAATAAAAACAATTAGATTAAATTAAATAGGCTTCTTCTATACAAATCAAATACTCATTTTTTTTATTAATAAAAAGTAAACAAGTGATAATTTATTTGGATCAGTTTTTTTTTTTCGAATATTCCTTCTATCAATCTTCAAACATTTATATTTAAACATATAATTTAAGCAAAAATAAAAATTTTTAATTTTATTATTCAAAAAATCTATTTTTAGTGTTTTTCATTTTATTAATTTTAAATATTTTAAAATGAGTAAATATAAGATTTTAATCGAAGACTATTGTCATTCGGACAACTCTTGTGTTTTTCAAAAAATATTTTTTTGATAATATAATAAGTATTTTATACTAATTAATAACTAAGCTCACTTTATTAAAAAAAGATGATTTTCTTTTAAATTTGAATATTGAACGACTCAATATTTAATTTTTAATTATTTTCAGATTTTGAAAAATTAATCTACAAAAAAATAATTTTTTTATGCAAATTAGAGTGAAAACCATATGAAAAAAAGTGAGAAAATTTTACTCAAACATTTGAAAACGTTTTCGTATATTTTTCACAATACAAAACTGAAAAACCTAAAAGCTTATCTCAAAATGTATAAACACTGATTTAAAATTCCAAAAAATTGAAAGCTTCTATTTTTAGGTTAATAAACTTTCATTATTTTTTTTTCAATTAATTTATTCTTTATTTTAACTTTTTTTGATTAATCAATTTTTAATTTATCAAAATTTTTTAATTTTTATGAACTGAATAGCCCGATTTTTATGTGATTTTTGATCTAATAAAGTTCATATGCTTTTATATCTAATTTAATTTTTTTTTCTTCAGAATATAATATTTTGAATTTATTAATTGAAAAATGTTTAATTACTTGCATATATTATCGTTTAGGTCTGGTTTAAAATTAAAATCAAAATTTTTTTGAAATAAAAAACATAAATAAAATCAATTTACAAAGTCCTACAAAATGAAATAATCGAAGACAGGTCAAATAGTTTGTTTGTAAAGTTTCGGATAAACAAATCCAAACAAGATTTGATAGCCAAGGAGATTTTAGCGTATATGTTGTTACGTCAAGCAAACAAACTCAGACAAAAGATTTGAGACACACATGGATACTTTCACAAAGCTCATTTTCTATTATATTCAATTTTAAATAGCAATTGGGTTTAAACAAAGGCATAAACTATTTTGACGAACTTGGGGACCCTCAAAATTAGATATAATATTTTAAAAAGAAAATCTTTAAAAAATTAGTTTTCGTAAATTTTGTGGTAAAATTAAGTATCAACAGCTTATTAAATTTGATAATTAGTCAAATATTTTTAAGGAAAAATAATATATTGTAATAATTTACTGATTTTTCACTTAACATCGTTAGAAAAATTTGATTCTTTAATGAATGAAAGCGCAGTTTGAATGCATCAAACTTTTATCGATAAGTTTAAAAAATTAAATAAAATTAAAATAGTTAGTTTATATTTTATTTCACTATTTTTTAAAAAATGTTTTACCAAGCTTCGACTGTTAAAATTAGAACATAAGCTTGTATTTTTTAAAGTTTTGTACTAAAATATATTTATTAATAATTAAGATTTGATTTAACAATAATAAATCTAAAACTCATCTAAAATAAAAAATAACAGCAGAAACAAATAGAGAGATATGAGAGAAATAGTTTGGCAACAAAAAAACAAACAAATAACTAGAACATGGAAATGTAGTTGAACACAAAAAGAAATATAACACTACAAAAATAATAATTTGTTGGTCTTTGTTTTTAAGCAAGTATAAAACGGTTACCATTAATGGCTTTGTTTAAATAATTGGCAACTTATTCAATATCTCTCAAAATATTTTTAAAGCAGGATTTAAAATTTCAAAAAGTTGCGCTTACTAAAAAAATCTGATTCAGGCAACTAGATGATTACAAAAAATAAAAGCTAATATTTTAAGACCAATCGACAAATTTAAAGTGTAATAGTAGTGACAACACAATGAGAGAGAAAAATGGCTATAACTAAAAAATGTAGAGGGTACTATTCTTTTTAATGAGTACAAAAATGCTCGCCAACAATTTTAAAATCAATTAATTAATTAACTAATTTGTTTAAAATAAATATAAGAAAAAATTGCCAAAAATATTACAAAACCTGCTTTTGATTTTAGGCGAGCTTCAATAATTTATATGGAAATGAAAAAAAAGAAATTTATAAATAACAGTTGCCTCAAAAAGTCAAAAAAAAAAAGGCTCTGCAAAACTATATTATAGATGGCTTAATGACTTTTTTTATTCTAATTAATTTTGGTAATTTATCTTGAGCCAAATCGGCGACCACCGACACGTTGTCCGGTTGGCATTAATACATAGTTATCATTTCTTCGATATCCATTGTTTTGATATCCACCAGTTCGTTGGCCAGATGGTACTCGTGGTCCATTAGTATATCTCATTTGATTGTTTGAGTTGTTTGATTGACGGTATTGTTGGCCCGAATTGTTTCTTGGATAGTTTCGTCCGCTTTGGTTTCTGTATTGATAATTTTGACGTGGAGTATAATTTAGTGGTCTTGTCAAACCGAATGTTTCACTGTTCAATTTTCTCTCCTCTTTCCAATTTTTGTTTCTGGTCATTGATTTCTCATTAGCTTCACATGAAATACGGTCGAAAAATGAAATGTTTTTGTCATAGAAATTCTTATTTTCTTCATTTAAATGATCATTTTGCGGCTGTGTTTGATTGTCTAGAGCAGATTGAATGTTTTTTTTCATCATCAAGTGTTGCTCATCTTGCAAGTTCATTGATTGTGATTGATTTAGAGAAGTGTCATTGTTGTTGGTGTCATTTTTGCCAGTGCCAATCTTGAGCTTATCGAATTCTTTTTCGATTTCTTGTTCGAATCTGGCGTTAGCTTGCTCAAAGTCAAATTCACCTTCGAATTTAAGAGGTTGACCATTCTGCGATGGAGTTTGAGCGTTGCGTGGCATTTGTGGACGTCTTTGTTGACGAGGTGACACATTTTGTCCTTAAAATAAAGCATAAATGAATCAATTATTTTAAAATGAATTATCTATGCTTCATTCTTCAACTAAAACAATTAGTAAAAACTAAAATGTTAGAAACAAAAAACAAATAAAATTAAAATATTAAAAGTTAAAATTGAGTTAGGTTAGAAAATAGGTGAGATGACGGGCGCATTACTTCGTGAATTTTTGTTAACCGAAGTGTTGTTCTGCTGTTTGCGATTGTAGTTTCTTGATTGAGACAATCTTCTTTGCTTGGTAGCAGAGTTGACACGTCTTCTTCTTTTTTGGAACTTTTCTGGTGTTGGATTTTTGGAATTCTTGTGCATTGGTTTATGGAAACTATTGTTCATTGATTGATTAAGGCTTGAGTTAACTGTTCAAATCACGGATTAGTCATTTTTTTTTAGTTTTTTTTCTTTTTTTTTTAATCACAGAAAGATAAAAGATTTCAGTGAAGCATAGAAATAGGCCTTAAGATTTACAAAGAAGTAATAATAACTCACGTGAAGCATATTGTTGATTACGTTCTTGCATTGGTTGTCTTTGGCGTCTGTAGCCATTTTGTTGCAAATTTTTTCCACGTTGCTGATTTTGATAGCCATTATTGCGTTGATTTTGGTAACCATTGTTGCGTTGGTTTTGGTATCCATTATTTTGTTGCATACGTTGATTATTCTCTCTATAGTCATTTTGGTGACGTTGTGAGCCAACAGTTCTTTGTTGCTGCTGTTGTTGGTTGGCTGTGTTTTGTCGGTCGCTGTCGACTTGAACACTGCTGTCTTGGGTTGGAGAGCGTCTTTCAGCTTGTTGAGTATTGGTTTGAGCTTGTTGTTGAGTTTGAACTGAGCCAGTGTTGTTGATTGGCTGAGACGGAACTGAAGGCATGTTGGTGGCAGTTGAGCTTGGTAAATTGGTCATCGGTGTCTGGCTTGGCACTGATGATTGTTGAGTGCTGTTTGGGAAAACTGGACCTGAGGATGTGGTAACAATAGCTGGATCCTGCATTAAGCCAGATGGTAATTGATTTTGTTGTTTGGCAGCTGGATATGGCTCACAAACGTGTAAGTCTTCGATGTCACTTCCACGGAAAATTATGTACTCGAATACTTCATCACGCGGTGGCACTGGACGATCAGTCGGACGGTCCTCAGTACCAAATGAACGAACTTAAATGGAAAAATTAATTTAAATATTTGCTTGATTAGTCTATCATGAGCCTATTACCTTTGGCTAAAGCGACAGTTGATTCATTAGTATCAATAGTGTACAAAATACCCTCATAGCGAATTTTGGCTTTGGATACCAAACTGATTTTGCTTCCTAGATAAGGAGTAGTTGCCATTTCTAATTAATTATTTAACTCAATAAATAAAAATCTAAATTGGACAAAAAGTTTTTTTAGCTTTAGACAAGCTTAAGCTTTGTAAATTTGTTGAAATTTTTTTTTAAACAAAAATGACTCTTAGTTAAAGATCAGCTTTTATAATTTTATATGTCAAAAAAACTATTCTCAATCCTTAGCTAAAGCTTTATTCTTATTGCCAATTCTGGACTTATTTCTATTCATATACACACACACACGTACACGATCTAATGCTACCCTTGAATTGAAAAAAACAATGCTTCTAGTTGGCTTAAGTTAAACAGTTGTTTTAGAGACTTGCAAATAGAAACACTTGCCAAAGGATTGCAGTTTTCTTTTTCATCAAGCTAGCTTTCAAAAAATTTCGTCATCGCTTGCAAGAACCATTTTTATTTTAAATTTTAATATTGCTTAATAATTGCGAACATAAAAAATGTAACTAGAGAAAGCAAATTTTAGCATGCTTGCAATAATAGAATCTTAGTCTGGATTAAAAACGTGCAAATTTTATGTTCTTCATTTCTTCTTGTTTTTTTTTTTCTGCATCATAATTATTTTAAATCCTGAGAATAAGATGAAACAAGTTTTGAAATAGAGTTGCAAAATTTTGCTCAGTACCTGACTAAGAACATGTCTTGACTTGATAAATAAAAAAATCACTATAATGGCAAGCTCTAGTGTGCGAAGATTTTTTATTGAGTTTTCATACAATGGATCTAGATTTAGGTATCTAAGCTAATAACTTAGACAAAAGAGTAAATTTTTGATTCTAGTGGCGTGGCAAAGCAATTAAACAGTGTTCACACTGTACATAATGTTATGTTTAAAAATTTACAAGAATCATTCAGCGAAAATTTTGAATTAAAATCTAATATTTGTATATCCAGTCGAACTGATGCTGGAGTTCATGCTTTATCCAATACAGCTCACTTCGATATTGCAACACATGAACCATATAGATCTGATAATATTTGTGCTGAAATAAAAAATGAGCTAAACAAAAATTTTATAAAAGATCAAAATCATATCAGGTAATTTATTAAAAAAAATTCAGAATTTATGTCACATGACTCAAAAAAAGTCTGATTTTATTTAAGCTATTTTTTTAGCTTTAAAATCTAAAAATATCATCATAAAAGCAATTAAATTTCATAAAAATAAAAGCTTGAATTATATTTTTCAATAAATTAGTAATCTAAATTAAATAATGTTTAATAAAGAATAATAAAATGCTCAGAGGTTAGCACAAATTTTGTATCAAGACACGCCAAGTCTAGGACATATTTGTACAGATTGGCCTACTTAAAAAATGGTCAAAATTATTGGAATGAAATAGAAACAGTAAAAAAAATTGATCAGTTATTAAAAAATAAAAGCTTCAACTTCTCTTTACCATACTTATATCCTCTCAAAAATTATTTAGGAATTTTTGAAGCTGATTGTGTAACCGAATTAAAGTAAATAAAATTTAATTTTAATATTTGATATAAAATTTCGTTCAACATATCCCAGTGAACCAATAAGCAAAGATTTGTTTTTCGAAGCAATTAAGCTATTTAATGGACAGCATGACTTTAGTGCGTTTACCACCAAACAAGGAAGAGATGAAATGATGGCTAAAAATAAAAATCCGGTCAAATTGGTTGATATAAGTAATTTAATTTAAAAAAAAAAGAAGCAATGTATCATATTTTTAAAGAAATAAATTCAAGTAAAAGTCAATTTATGTCAAATTACCTAGACAAGTTTCACGAAAACTATGAAATCATTGAGTTAGAGATAAAAAGCTCTTCATTTTTGTATAAGATGATACGTAAAATGGTAGGCGCTGCAAGTGATGTTGCCAGAGGTATAATTCCCATTGAGCAAATAAATAAAATGTTATCTGAGCCAAAAAAATACTATTATAAAGATTTAACTAGTGTAATGAAGCCGTACGGTCTCTTTTTAAAATCTGTTGAATATGATCCTAATGATTTCTTAAAATAAAATTTAAAAAATCTTAATAATTTTTTTTCTTAATTGATAAAAAAAAATCTTAAATCTTTAAATATAAAAATTATTGATTATAATTCAATTTTTGTTTATGGCTGTAATCGATATGATTAAATATGATTTGATATTGATAAGATAATTTAAGAAAATGTTATGATGTAATACCAAGTAATCTAAATTTTCTAATCTTTAATATTTCAAGTTTCAAAATATTTTGAAATTATAATATATTAAATTTTAATTTTATATTATTAAAAAGCTATGTATTATAAGTAAAAAAAAAAACTGTTAAAACAACGAAAGTTTTTCCAGCTGTATAAATTATAAATTAAAAAAAATTAAATATATTTTCATAAAAGCAAAAAAATTTAAGTTTTTTTTCTAATAGTTTTTAAACTAATAACTAAAAGATTTTCATATTAGCTAGAAATAAATAGAAAATTATCAACATAACTAGTTCTATGAAATTAAGAGTAAGAAAACCAGAGTAAAATCTTATAATTTTTTTTTAGAATCAAGTGTAAATCAACTATTCAAACGGATTAATTTTTATTGAGATTGTAAATAATTTTCACAAATCTTAAAATCAATATTCTTTAACTCTAAAAAAACCCGGCTAATTATTAATAAGAATTCAAATTTAGTTATTTAGCTTAGTTTTCAAAAGTATCTATCATCTAAAATTTTGATTCTATATAAAAAAATTAATTCTATCAAGATTCAATTTTCTTAAAAATTATTTTAAAAAAGTGGGATTTGTAAATTGAAAAAAAGACATTAAATAGCTAATTGAGAGTAATTTAGCATTTCTAATTAGAGACAAAAAGATTTTAATTAAAAATTCATCGCTGAAATTTATAATAAGTAAATTTTAAATTGATTTCTGTTTATTATTTTTTTCATTAAATAAAAACTGTATACATAAATTTAATTTTCAATATTAAGGTAAATTATGTTAAACAATTTTTTTTTCGGTTCTATATTCATTCAATTGTTTATTAAATTTGTTTTATTAATATACATGAGTTTAAATTAAATTATTCCTTTTGTAATACAGAATATATGTTTTCACCGCTCTCTGAACTAGAATCATCCTTTACTTCGGATGATATCTCGTTTTGCATAAGTGTTTTATTTTTTTTTCTAAAGCTCAAATTAAAATAATTTTTACATTGCTCATTTTCTGATTCTTGACTAGCTTCACTACATTCCTCTGATAAAGGAATCATTAAGCTTCGCTTTTTTTTCGCCATTGCCTCAACTTCAAGTGTGATACGATCCAATTCTTTAGTTTCAGGGTGCTCTTTCCAGAATGATTTATTTTTTGCATAATTTTTTGGTCTTAAATCTAAACAAATAGCTCCATCTAAAGTCATTCTCAAAAGTTCATTAGCTGCTCTAAATACATCTGGTCGTGACGCTTTAGCAGTAAAATAACCTCTTTTAATAGCCCATGCTAAATAATTAAATTGAATAATTAAATTACATTAATAAATGCATATATTTTATCTTACCTTCACAAATTTCAAGAGGACTCCAATCACTGTTATTTTGAACAATTTTTTCAGTTGGGTGTTTCAATTTCAGAATATCTATTAATGGAATTCTTTCGGTAATAAATCTAATGGCACTATAAGGCTCTTGTAATTGAGATATCGGATAAATACCTGCAATTATCTTTTTAAATTATTTTAAGAAAAAATTTAGTTAACAAAGTAAAAAAATTTTTTACTTGAAGGGGCTTAGATACTAAAGAAGGAAATACAAGTCCGGGACAATCACATAGACGAACATTTTTTGTCAAAAAAATAGTCTGCAAATGTTTTGTATGACCTGGTGTTCTACTTACACTTACAACTTTGCGGCCATTCAGTGAATTTAATAAGGAACTTTTACCCACATTCGGAAATCCTTAAAAATAAAATTATAAAATTGTTTAAATTTAGTTTGATTGTATTGTTACCACAACATCCAATTGTAACAAAACCGTGCTCATATTTAACACGTTTAACTTCACCAAAATAAAGATCATCCATTGATTTAACTTCATGTTCAGATATTTTTAAATTTTCGACTGCTTCAGTTGAATTGAACAAAGTAGAATCTTTGGCCAATTTTTCAGTCATATTTGACCAACTGGTCAAGTCAACTTGATTTCCGACAATATTTTTCACACACTCATACAATTTTCTATGAGCTCTAGCCGTGTTGATTTGAGCTGCTATTGATTTAACTTCTAGTTCATATTCCTGATCAATTTCTTTATTTGTCTCTGCATTTTTTTTGTCTTTTTTTCGTTTATGCTTTATCTGTTTTGCTGAAGAAAATAAAATAATGTGTAAATTCGGAAATTTAGTCTGAAAATAATTTTTCCATGCAACAACTAACGAACTGGGCACCAAATCAATTTTATTCAATATTAAAATTATATCTTTTTCTAGAATATTTATACAGTATTCATAAAATTTAGGAGAAAAATGAAGAGGTGCATATCTAATATCTACAATAAGAAGAATAATATCGCTAATTTCAGCTACTCTCCAAAGCTGACGCCAAGTTTCAAGATTCATTTCAAAATAGCTTAAATCTTGATCTTGAAAATTTTCTAAAATTCTGGTTAAATAATCCTAAAAATATTAGTTAGAATTAAATTTTGATTTTTTTTAACATTCAAAAAAATACAGAGAAGTAATTTTTTTCTTGGTTCTCAAGTTGTTCCTTGTCCATTTCATAAGACCATTTTGGCCTAATAGGTATATCTAAAGGGCTGGATGGTCTGTAAACATCTTCAATTTCTAATTCTAAATCAGAATCTGTTTTAGTGTTCAGTGGTTTTGCAGCATCAGCTTTGCGACGCTTTATTTCATATGGTGATTCTTTCAAAAAAAGAAGCTTAAATTTGCTTCGATTTTCTTGCTGAGAATCTTTTGTTTGATGATTAAACAGATTTAAATTAGTTTTATTGTCAGATTCGAAATCTTCTTCTGAGTCAGAAGATGAGCTCTCTTGATCTTAAACAAAAACTAATCAAAAATTTGATCAAATGTTGATTGCTTATTACTTTTATTCCGTTTTCTTTCACGTTTAGCAATAAGTTGCTGCTTTTTTTGCTTCGAACTAAATGGTTTTCTTCGCCTGTTCAATGGCATTTTTGACCTTTTCAGTTTTTAGATCAAATTATAATAATACTGAATGTCAATATCTTTTTTTATCTTAAATTAATATAAAAAATTCCAGATTTAATTTTTTCTCAACAAGCACTAATAATTTAAATTTAGAGAATTTGGTCTTTTTCGTAAAAAAAATAAAAATAAATAAAAAATGTCTAATTTGTTTGAAATATTAAATTTATTAAAATAATTCCATTTGCAAAAGTAAAATTTTTGGTTTCACTCTAAACATTCTACTCATTAATTCATACGAAAACAAAAGTAATGTAACAAAATTCGATTTTTATCTAATTATATTTTCTTGAAAATTTTCAAATTATTTGAATTGATTGATTAAAATAAGTCACTTAAATGAAATCTAAATTTTTTAAAATAAAGTACATTTGAATAAATTTTTATATGTTTATTTAAAAAAGATAAAGAAAGCAGAATATATTGACTTCAATATGCTTGAGTATTTAACAATTGATATTGTTAAAACTCACTTTAAAATTTTTTAGTTTGATTGCAAAATTTACATTTTTATCTTTTTAATTTTTCGAAATTTAAATTCTATTAAAAAAAAACAGAAGCTTAAAAAAATTTGAACAATTGTGTCAAATTCACAATTCCGAACGAATTATTTTTTAATTTTTTATGTACATGCTCTTTTAACTGATTCAAAGTTTTTTCTATCTCTTTATTATTTCTAATCAAATATGTTACATCGGTCATGTCTTCTTTAAAGCAATTTTTATAAGCCTCATAATCGAATATAAATTTAAAAAATTTCATCTGATAATACAAATCAGAGTGAGAAAATTCCATACTAGCAGCATATCGTTCACATTCTACACACTGGGGTCTTCCGTGAAAGTATTTACAAGAAATTCTTTTTGTTCTAAATGAACACATTGGATCCTCACAAACCAACCATCCTTGATAATATTGCTTAATGAATTTTCCCAATTGTAAAGATATTAAGTTCTTAATATAAGCTGGCTTAGACAAAGGCTTAAAATTGCAAGCCGGATTAGAACATGATTCTAAAATACATTTTATTTTTGAGCTAGACATATTTTTTGTATCTGATATTATAATAGAAGTTCCTTCCAGTTTTATATCTTCTTCGTCATCAGCTTCCATTTTAACATCAACAGGTTCTTGTTTTATGTTATCATTTGATTTGTAAAAAGGACTAGTCCAATTTGATTCAGTTTTACACTCAGGACAAATGTATTTAAATGGCAAACAATTTGAATATTTTTCTAATTCGTTCATAAAATTTTCCAATTTTTTTTGTTGTTTAGAAAGCTGTGGAATGGCAATAGTAGATCCTGAGTTTGATGCCGAGTTTTTGTGTCTAAATCCTGTTGGATCAAGGCCTAAAGATTGTGCAATATGATAAGCATCGATGCCTTCAATGGGCTCACACAAACGAGTCACTACTGGATGTACTTGTTGTGTAAGATAGTATTTTGTGTCTAGTTTTAATTTTTCAGAATTTCTAAACAATTCACTTTTTGAATAGGATCGTTGAGTTGAAGAATTTTGTGTTCCGTCCTCGCAAACAATATAAGAGACTACATCTCCTGATTTATATTTTTTGTTGTTATTTGAATCTTTATTGTGTCTTAAGGCGACCAAAACATGCGGCTGATGATTGGCATCGCTATAATCTTCGGGATTTCGGTTTAATTGCTAAAGCAAAAAATAAGAAAAAAAAATTTTTTGATTTATTTTAAAAAAACCTTGGATATTTCAAATAAGCTTAAATCGAAAGAATTGTTTTTAATTCTTTCGGCTGTATCAGTCAAAATTTTGTTTATATTTGATAAGACTAAATCAAATTGATTTCCTGAAAGTATCTCACCGATCACTTTTTCTCCAATTTGTTTTGCTAAAATACACCAATCTCTACGCACAACATCTAAACCTTTTATTTCTTGTTGACATTGTAAACTCATGTCTTTAGGATTTCTCCCAATAATTGTCAAAGCAGCATATTTTTTTTTTCTTAGTAGAAGCAAACATTTAAAAACTCCATCAATATCGATTTCTAAGTGTCGATATAACTTATTAACTTCAGATTTTATCTATATCCACAAGAAATTATTTTAAATATTTTTTAAATTCAAATAAAATTACCATATTACCAAGTTTAATTACTTGGTCATAATCTGTTAAATTAGTATTGATCATTATGGAATCTGTATCACCATAAATTACTTCAATTTTTTTCTAGAATAATAAATTTAATTTAATTTATTCTAAATAATTAAAGAATATTAAAATAAAAACAAACAAATTTTACATTTTCGACAAGATCTTTGGTTTTCATCAAAATATTTCTACCATTCTTGGTGATTAAAGCTGCCAAAGGTTTACAATAGAATCTTGAATTTTCAAAACCTAAGCAACCATAAACACTGTTAGCGGTAAGCTTCAATGCTTTTTGTCGAATATCATACTTTAATTTTAATTTTAAAAAAATTTATTTGGTGTAAAAATAAAAATTCTAAAAAATAAAATTGTTTTGATTTAATTTAGTGTAATCAAGAACAGTGAAATTTCAGCAAAAAAAAAATAAAATTAAAGAGAAAAAATATTTTGAATTAATATTGACATTTAATTGAACTCAAAATGAATCGTTTGGTGCTTCTAGTGTTACCACATTTTGGCAAAAATTTAATTTAATATTATTAATTTAATTTAATTAAATTTTTAATTTAATAAATCTTATTACCTTTTTTATGAAAAATATAAGATGAACTAAATAATCAATTGTTACTAAGTTGCTTATCCAGCCGAAAGTTAGCCATGAAAAAAGCTGAAAACTATTAGATTGTGTATATATTTTCTACAATAATGAATTTATATATTTTTCAGAGAAAAATTGATTAATTTAAAAATTACTGAATTTAATTTTTTTTAATCAAATTTGAAAGATTCGGCTGTAGAAAAATCTTACAAATATTTGAGTCATTTTTAAAAAGGTATTTAGGAAAAAAATCTTGTTATAAGATATTTTTTAATTTTTTTTTCAATTTGATTCCAATTGTAAATTATTTAATTAAAAAATATTTTTGTTAGATATTTTAATCTATGATAATATAATCAAAATAAATAAAGATATTTATATTTGAAAAAAATTATATTCTTATCAAATGGATACCAATTCACTTTTTTAAGCTTAATAAACAAAATATCAAGATAAAAATTGAAAAAAGTTAAGGTTATTTATTCTTAAAAAATTTGTTTTTACCTGCATTCTTAGATCTGAACTCAAATTTTTGTCTTGCATCAACTGCTTAACTTGACGTCTTGAATCAACTAATTTTCGAATTTCTGTTGGCAAAATACCTTGTTTTTCATCTGGCGAAGGTATTTTAATAAAATTTTCTAAATATTCATCAATATCTGTCTCAGCTAAGTCGTTTGATGGCCGACTAATTGTAGTGAAACAAATGTTAAACTCTTGTATAATACTGGGATAAAGTGAATTAAAATCAAGCAAAAGTATGAATTTGTCGTAAAATCCGATTTTGGGATCCAAAACCAAACCGCCCTGATAACTATTTGTATGAGTATTGTGTGTAGTTTTCGGTTCGACTTTTTCCAACTTGACCACAGTCGTGTTGGCTGAAGATGTTGGCATTTCTTCGTCATCTTCCAGAGCCATTCTAGACAGCATTTCATCTTCTATCTCCTCTTGAGTAGGATTAACGCTTCGCTCACTTTTGACCACACTTTTATTTGCCAGAGATTTGCCAGTCTTGGCATTTAGCTTGGAATTTTTAGTATAACCAGAGTATTTTTCTGGCAAAATAAAATCTTTGTCGTTAAAAGCATGCAATAGTAGATATTCATTTCGCTCTGAACGACCACCGGTCAAAGTTCTTGACAAGACATTTCCGGCTATGCAAGTTATTTGATAAGCCAATTGTAAACATTGCAGATCGTTGAATATGTTTAGTACATAAGTGGCATCCATCATGGCCAATTGTAAAAATTTAATTAACAATTGTGAATTAGCATAAAAAGCAGCCACATTTTTTTCCTCTTCATAGTCTCTCTCTAAAATACTACTTTTGTCCTTTTTGTACAAAACATGACTCACAAGTTCAGTTAAATCAAAGCTTTTGCATTTAGTTAACAACTCTTTAGCACTTATCATTATGTCACAAAGCAATCTCCCGGAAAAAACTGTTTGAATTCGTTGTTGAATAGCCAAATTATTAGTAGTTGAACTATGAGAGCCACGTTTGGAATTTCCTGGCATGTTAGGCATGTTGGATCGCTTTAGACGACCTAATCTTGACCAATGTGGTACTTTATTAACCATACATCTGTTTAAGATAATATCCAAGTTTGTTCCAAATAAGTCATGACCTACAAGAATGTCAACGTCTAGGGCTTGAATTTTGCACAATAAAAATGCAAGCAGAGCTCTTTCGGAACCACATTGTTCTATTCTAAATTTTTGTTGATTTAACTTTACCACATTTTGAAAGTCGTACGGAAAAATAACATGTGATGGCTTTGTAACTGCACAAAAATATGAATCATAAATTGAGGATTTTTGAGCTTTCATTGATGACGGAATTGTAGGCTTTTCTAAATAGAATTTTTGGCAAATCAAACCACATGCCGACACTATCTCATGCTCATGTGTTTTATGATTCAAAGTTGTTCTTAAAACCAAAGTCAAAATAGTCAAAGGTGGAGTTGGAGGAAGTTTAATATTTGGATTTTCTAAAGTGACTGTTTCATGATAAACAGAAATATTCTTATAATTTTCAATTACATATTCGAGCTTGCACCAACTTAGCATTGAACCAGATGCTCCTTCTGAATCTCGTCGTTTAGCATCTGACACCACAAGCCAACTTGGACCTTTTATTTTTAGGTCTATAAGCAAATGTTCCAAATAAGGAGTATTGGCACCAAAAATACATGAAAAATATTCGCCTTGAACATCCAGAGGCAACTGACGATTACTTTGCTGATCTTGAAAATATTCTACTTGAAGATACTCTGATTCATATGGAATTTCTTCGTCCAATTTAGTGGATCCGCGTCTATCAAAGGCATAATTTTTTTTTACAACATTAATTCTATATGAAAAAATACGATTCTTTTGCAACAAACTATCAAATTCATTGCGAACTTGGTCCATTGTCACAAGTTCAAAATCACTACCTCGTTTGTATTTTCTAGGCAAAACATAAACACACTTGGGAATATTTTTTACTATACAACAAACGCTTACAAAAGTCAAGGAATTGTCGGCGGTTTGTGATGCGTTTTGAACTTTTGCAATTGGCATCTTACCAAACAAGTATACAGTGCCAATATTATTGTAGGAATCTTCAAAGGCATCAAGCCAATAAAAAACAATTCGATTGCTAGTTGATTGATTTTTCATCAAAGATTTGAGATCTAAATCATCAACCATGTTTGTTTCATTTGAATTTTCTTGTTTAATTGGTAAATTTAAATGTTGAGCTAAAGCTGAATTATTAGCCTCTAGTGATAATTGAGACAATCTCTCCGAATTTTGGTCCTCTACACTTATTTTTTCTTGCTTGATTATAACATTATTAGCAGAAGTTATTGATGATTCAAATTCAACTGGTTCAGATTTAACTGGAATAAGATTTTCTTTAGTCTCTATTTTTGCAGGCTCATTCACTACTTTAATTTCACTATCACATGATTCTGTGTCCAAAAGCTGTTGAACCAAGTGATCATCGAGTTCAATTTTTTTTGAACATCGCTTTTCGTCATTTCTATTAGAAGCGTTGGGGCTTAATTTTCGTTTAAAAGCTGGACTAAGGCTTATATTTGTGTTCACTATTGATGAAAATGGAATGTTAAGTCGACTTGGTGTATTAGGTGCCTTTTGTTTTGGAGTTCTGGTACTTTTTTTGTTCAATTCTTGCATTATTTCATTAGCCAGATCGTCTTCGTTTTCCATCAGTGGAGTTTCCATTTTTTTGTCTGATTTTGATTTTGTCGAAGTTGAAGCCCTAAAAAAAGCATTTCTAATATCATTTTTTGAATCTGGTTCATCTTCGGCTTGACTCGAAAATTTGTCTTTTGTGATATTTTTTTTTGAAAGTTTTTTTGCTTTATGATCATTATTGTCATCTCGATGACGATTTTTAGAGCCTTTTTTGCCAGAATAATCATCTTCATAGTAGTCATCGTCGTATTCCTCTACATAATCATAAATCTCTTCTTCCTCTTCCTCATCGTCTTCAATCTTGAATAAATTTTAAATATGAATAATTTAAAATTTTTTTTTTTTTAACTTTTTCTCCTTGTCGTGCTTTTTTTAATCTTTCTAAGGCACTTAATTTTTTGTCATTCAGTTTTTTATTTCGATTCCGGGGCGTATCAGAGTCTAAAAATCCAAAATCAATTAAAACAGTTTCCCATATTTCTAAAGAACCTCACCTACGTCCATTATTGTAATTAACCGCAAAATTGTTTAAAAATTTTTTCAAAATTTATTAATTCTGCGTGTAATTAGAATTAAATTTAAAAAAAAAAATTTAAATTCATTTTCTAAAGGACCTTCAAATATGAGATTTATTTCAGTCAAAAAATTACAAACTGATATTTTTACATGTAATTTTTGAAATAGAATCTATTAAAAGATTTAAAAAAATATTTGATTTATTTTCAAAAAAAGATTAATCATTCTTGAGTTTTTTAATTATTAAAAATTTTTAAAAACAATTTTTCGTTAACACTAGAAGCAGCAAGAAATTTAAAAATTATAAAAAGTGAAAAATTTATAAATCATCGTTTCTTGTTTGAATAGACTTTTAAAATAAATATATCTTTTTTGATTTATGTAGATTTTAAATTTTTTTTCTTTTAAAAATGATATTATTATGTAACATTATTTTAATTTTTTTTTAAATATTTTTGAATTAAAAAAATAAAAAATACTTGATTTTTCTAGTGTTAGATAAAATTTAGTAAAATTTTATTAACTAAAAAATATCATTAAGATTATTTACTAAAATTATTTGTATTATTTAATTTGAATTAAAATAAAATGTCAAAATAAGCCGTTCTTTTTAATTTTTTTTAAAATAAATCCAATTTTACATACTTAGAATAATTCATCTTAATATACTTCATTTTAATATTATCAATTTAACTTATTCACATTTTAAAAAAGTTGAGAAATTTTTTTTCAATTTGAATTTTTATTCAAAAATTACCAATATATGTAAAAAACTTTTAAATTCGAATATTTTTTTTAATTCGTCATCAAACAAGAGAAAATAATCAATTTTCTAAATGATGTTTTTAGTTTCTGAATATGAAAATTTATTTTGCTTTTATAAAATTTCAAAAAGTAAGCTTTATCAAATTTTTAGTATTCTTTAATTTTTTTTTTGATAAAATATTACTAATTTAGAATTTAAGTTTTTTTTTCTCATTTATAATAATCTAAACTCTATTAAAAAATTTTCTTTTTACTTATATTATTTTTTCATTCTGAACCAGCCTTGATGTATCATAGCAAATTTTTTTTAACAATTTTCTAAAATTAATTATGCATTTTTCTAGTATACTAACTGTTTCTTTTTTTTTTATCTTAATATTAAATCAACAAATTTAGATAAATAAATAAACTAGGCAGTTCGGAACAGCTGCAAACATTCGCTGATGTGTCTCTAAAAATAAAATATTTAAATCATAAAAATGTACATATGGAAATACGTAAAATCAGAATTGAGCAGTGATGAAGTACTAGATTACAAGGAAAGTGAAATCAATCAGAAAAGAGAAAATGTTTATCTATTTTTTCGACTGCCTTTGTCTCTAGAAAAATTTATGCTATATGGGTTTTTACAATGTGCTGACAGTTTTTTATACATATGCTCATTACTTCCATTGCGAATACTTACTTTTTTACTAAAAATCCTGAAAAACCCATTTAAATTGTAAGTTGATGTAAAAAAGCTTGACTGGTCTTTATGAATATTAAATTTTTTTAGCTTTAAAAGAGACCTTGAGTCATCCAGAATTATTGATTTAACAAAATTATTTTTAATCTTGATGTGTTATTTTTTGCTAACATTCATCGACACATCAATGGTTTATCACATTATCAGAGGACAAGCCATCATTAAACTCTACATTTTTTTTAACATGCTGGAAGTTTGTGAGATTAATTGTTCTTTCTATTTCTATTTATTTTTTTAAATAAAATTAATGTTCGCTTTTTCTTAGGTAGCTGATCGTTTATTATCAACAATCGGTCAAGACATCATGGATGCTATGTACTGCACTGTCACCGAAACCAAGAGATCTTCTTTGCTTGCTGCGAGACACTTATTTATTGCTCTAACTTATATGTGTAAGTAAATAAAAGATTTTTTTCTAAAAAATTAAAATTAATTATTTTAGTTTGTCATTCAATTGTTTTTTTGTGTCTAAGCACCACCCTCAATGTTGCATTCAATTCACACAATAATGCTCTTTTAACAATTATGATGTCAAACAATGTATTATAACTTAGAAAAAATATTTTAAAATTTTTTAGTAAATATTTAGTAAATATTTTAGTTTGTTGAGTTGAAAGGAAGTGTATTCAAAAAATTTGACAAAAACAATGTTTTTCAAATGTCATGTAGTGACGTTAAAGAAAGGTTTCAATACCTTATTTTACTCTTGATCGTATTCATTAGAAACATGGCCGAATTTGAATGGCAAATTGGTAATTATTTTTAGAAAAAAATTATAGTTCTATTCATCAACAAAAAAATTTTAGATCAACTTTTTGAATTTTTTCCAATTATGTTCACCATATTTGTTTTTGAATTTTTTATCGATTGGGTTAAACATGCATTCGTGTTAAAATTCAATGACATACCCACTGAAGTAAAATTAAATAATATTATCTTATTGAGTAAATTATCATTTAGGTTTTCAATGATTTTAAATTGAGTCTTGCTTACGAGATGCTTGAGTCAAGAAAAAAAAGAGTAAGGTTTAAAATTTATTTATTAATTGTGCCTTTTAGATATTTTATTTACAAAAGGAACATTTTGATTTTCAAAGTCACTCATATGGTTTTATACCCATACCACTTTTCTGTCTTTTGTTTAGAGTATGCACTCAATCCATTAAATTAAATAATTCTTTAGCTTACATAAATATTGCTTTGGGATTTGTAGGGTAAATATTCGAGAATTAAATTAATGCCTTTCGATAAATTTTTTTAAGTTTAATTTCAATCAAAATATTAAACCAAGTGATTCTTGACGGACTTTCATACAAATATTTAATAGAGACAAGCTTAAAAGATACAGAGAAAAAATTTAATGAAAATAATGATCATGAAAAAAATGATATATCTAAACAAATTTCTCAAAAAAGCAATGCAAAGGAAAGAAAATTGATACTAACTACCAATTCGCCGATCAAAAGAATGATTTTATATTCAAATACAACAAAGATACTTATTAAGCGTCCTAAAATCCTTAAGAAAAAAGTTTAAATGATTTCAAAAAATTTATTTTAAAATACTAAAATTCAATAAAGTTTAAATCAATTTCAAATTCAAATTTTTACAATGTAAATTCGATTCATGTGCATAAAAGTACTAACAATTGAATATAATTCTTAAATTTTAGAAAAACTATAATGATTAAGCTGTAAGAATCGAGCCTTGAGACCGTGGATATTCAGCTGGTATCTCTATAGCTTTTCTACAATTTACAGAACTATAGATAAAAACTGGCTTGTACATTTTTCCTTAAAGAAAATTTTATTATTGAATTTAGAAAAGTTAATTTAATTTACTTTTTTCTATTAAAGTTGAAATTCCCATTAGAAGTGATATAATAGTAGCTCCAGTTATAATTACTCTAAAATATCAAAATAAAATTAAATTGATGAATCTTAATGAAAATATCTCACTAACCCCAAAAAAACAAATATAATAAAAACTATGTTTTTTAATGTTAACTGAACTGGCAATACTGTATTCCATGCTTGGTACTCTGGAGGGTTACAACAAACGTGAAAATATGTGGCCTCAGGACAGCATACCAATTCATCGTGACATCTTAATACAAAACTAATTAGTTTAATTTGAAAAAAAAAATCAAAATTTAATTAGTAGTAATTGATTGAATATTTTAATTTGATGTATAAGCTGGGTAACAAAAAATTACATTTTAAATTCATTTTTTTCTGATATTGAATTGAAATAAGAGCAATTTTTGAAACCATAGGTTCGACAATCGAACAGCTTTTTTTGAATAAATTTATTAAATAGAGAAATAAAAACTTTAACATTAGAAGCACCAAACGAGTCAAATGACTCGTTAAATTGATATAAACTGATATAAAAAAAAATGATATAAAATTATTATAGTTTTTTAATAATATATTTTTGAATTAAAAAAGCGTGAAAAAATGCTTAGTGCTTCTTGTGTTAAAAAATAAAATTAATTACTTTAAATTTAAAAAAAATTAGTATAACTGTTAGCCAAAAAATTCGCATTTTTCGTCTTGGAAACAAACACTCTCTTTGATAATTGTCTGTTTTAAATTCCGGAAATTACTTTAAAAAATACATATTTATTTTTTTTCTTTTAAAAATTCTAAAACATTTAATTTTTTTATTTGTTAAAATAAATAAATCGTGTTTATTCAAAATAAAAAATTAAGTTGAAATATTGTAAACTTAATAGGATAGAAAGAAATTAAACAGTACTTAATTAATTAGAGGAAATATTGTGCTGATTTGTCATGCAAAACTAATCTTTTGAGATTTCGAGTAAATTTTATTGATTATTTAACGAATTCAAATCCCATTTATTCGATATAATTATTTTAAAATGATTATTTAAGAAGTAATAAATGCATATTGTTTAATAAATATAAAAGCTTTTAATATATTCTAGCTGCTTGATTTGAATTATTGCAAATGGTTTTTTAGATGAGAAGAAATGATTGATTCAAATCAATATTTCAGCTCGCTCAAAGTGTAAAGAAAAATTCCTTAAAATCTTAATCGAGAATAATTAATTCGTAAGTTTATAATTACTAGGTAAGACTAAATAAACTGTTGAAATATTTAGTTATTTTCCAAAAAAATGAAAATTATAAATCAATAAAAGAGATGCTTAATTTTAATTTTAAATAAAATTCATGCCTTTGGTTCAGTCGTGAATAAAATTGTAATTTCAGAACTGAGCAATGATGCAAAAATGAGCTCGAAATATTTTCATTTTTTCTAAATATTTACGCTAATTTCTATTAATAAGTTGTCAAATTAGAGCAGAAATTTGCGGAATCATGCGATTTAAAATGCTGATTAAATCTTTTCTTGTCTGTAAATTACCAAAAATAGCTAACCCTATCGATTTTATTTTAAAAAGTTTTTTCTTTAAACTAAAAAATCCCTTGTTATTTGTTTTTTTTTTCTAAATAACATTTAAAATTAATATTAATGAAATTCAAATAAAAAAATGATTGCATCGTTTGTGTTTGACAAACGGAATCAGTGAAATTAAAAGATTGTCACCAAAATTTTTTACTTAATTAAATAATCACACAACGAGACTTGATAATGCTCCAGAGACGGGTCTGATGAATATTTCTCTATTTCTTTTAGTTTGATAGAAAAAAATACATTTATTTATTTAGAAAATAATTTAGAGGGAAAGTTCTTCTGGGCAGCTCCGAATGGTATAGCGCCTTCTCTAGAGCGTGTCTGTAAGGAATATTTTTGTTTTTAAAAACGAAGATGTAAAGTTCATATTTTGCCTAAATTTGAAAAATTTTACTCTCTCTAACTAACTTAATTATGATGATTCTCAAAACAAAACAATTAATTTAACATATTGATTTAATTTTACTTAATTTATCTTATATTTATAATCAAAATTCAAAATTCTTATTCTAATTCTTATTTATTTACTGAAGCTAATATAAAATTAAATTTTCACTTTATATATATTGTTGAATAAATACTTTGAATTCATTTTCCGATAACTAGACCCTTTAGTTTAATATATTTAAACAAATTTTTTTATTAAATTTTCTAATTATTAATAATCAAGAATAAAAATTTCAAACAAAAATATATGAACACAGTTTACTTAAATTAGAAAAATTTTTTTTTAGAAAAACTAACAATCGTAATAAATTCTTTTAGAATTACAATAACGATTGAAATAGAAAGCTAAACTGACTAAGAACTTAGAAATTTTGAAATTTAAAATCAAAGTTTCATATTATTTTTGCATATTTTTCATCAAAAGTTAAAATAAAATAGACATAAAATATTAATTATTTGAATGTTTAAGTAGTTCAATGGTGTTCGCGTTGTATTTAAAATTTGATCAATGAGTCGAGGTTACAAATCCTCTTAATGTAATTTTAATTTAAAAGCGTTAGTTGGAAAATGATGATTGGCATAGTTCATCTGATTAAATATGATCGTTAATGCTTTGCATTTAGTCTTTCGCTCCTATCTGATCCAAAACGCTTTGATATTTTTTAAAATTTAAAAAAAAAATCACAAAAATAATTTTTGAATTTCATAAATCTCATCCGAATTTAAAGTTTCATTTAATTATAAGTTAATTAGACTATTTTGCCTTGTAAAAATTAAACGGAAACTTTTCAATTAAAGTATATTTTATTTATTAAAAACCAAAATTTGATTTTTACTTAAATAATATTCAATTTTCCTTAAAGCTTTTTTTAAATGGATTTATTATCACTCTTTATAAATTTTTGGATAACTTATTTCTTTTAAAAAGATTTAATTAATTTCCGATTTCCTTAAAAATTTTTTTTTCATATTTTTCTCTATATTTTTTCTTAAGCTTTTAATTTGAAAAAAATACTTGAAATCAAAATTCAAGCAAAATTAAAGCTAAGTTTTGTTTTTATTTCTACTTAGAGTAGACTTTGAAGACTTTTTAGAAAGTTTTTATTTCTGTTAATACCCAAAGTAACTTAAACTAATAAATTGAGAACAAAAAGTTTTAATTTACATTTATTTATTGATATAAAATTTTTATTCAAAAAATATTTTTTTTTTTAATTTCATTTGATATAAATTGTAAATTATCAAGGCGAGGAACCAAACTTTACAACCAGAAAGTTGCCTTAATTTTAAATTAAATTTTGAAAAAAAAACATTTGAAAAAATAAATAATAATAATAATCTTTTGATTAATCACCGTAATACTCCAATATTTGATTGTAATAAACATAATTTTTAATCGCATTTTTTTGATTTAGTTTTTTGAAGTAATTGAAAATTTTGTCTTTTTTATTTTTGGTTTTTCCAAAGTAATTAAAATCTATATAAATTCCATCTTCTTCATCACTTTCGACTGAATCGCAACCGCTATTAAAAGGAAGCAATTGATTGTAAAAGTTTTCGTTTACCCGATTAATATTATTGTTGCTGTTGAAATAACAATTCAAATGATTGGCATCCATATAAATACATTGGTTTAAGTTTTGATAGCTTAAGTTTTTTGATTTATCTGATTTTTTTGAATTAGGACATTTTCCCATTTTTAGCAAATAAACTGGTTGATGATAATGAGGCTTTGAGTTTATTGCTTTTTGATTTTGATTTTTTGTAAAAATGTTTGGTAGTGCGTTCATTTCGATTCTTGAACGTTTTTAATTAATTCTAAAAATAATATTTATTTTATTCTAGATAAAAATGTTGAAAAATCTTTTCATATTCTTAATTTATTTTATCAAAGATAAATTTGATTGAAATAAACATTTTTTATGTCTTAAGATAAACTTAAATATGAAATCTAAGCGTAAAATTTTTACTTTATAAGATGATCACCCCTTTGGACAAACATGTCTGTGTCAAATCAAGCTTATATTGTGTAATGATATTTTAAAATTAACCATATCAAACAATCTATTGTTGCAATTAGTCTCTGTAATATAGAGTTTCAAATAAAATGGTATCTTCTTGACCATTAAGAAACATAGTTTTAAATTGCTTCATTTTGAAAATTTTAACCAAAAAAAACTTGAAACCAATTAGGAAAATTTAGTTTTCTATCTAATTATTTGAATTGTTTTCAAATTTTAAAAATATGTCACTTGAAAAATTATGCAATTAATTTTTAGTATGGTTCTAATTAAAATTCAGTAAAATAAAGTTAAATCAAGCCTATAGCGTTTTTTCTTAATATCAAACTCATCCTTTAACTTATCTGTTTGATTTTTTTTTGTTCATTTGAAAATCTATTAATTTACTTTTTAAAAATTTAAATCAAATGTTGATGAAATTTATCCATGCAAAAATCATCTAAAATAGATAAGATTTAAATTTTAACTAAGTATATAAACTCCCGAAAATGATTTCACTTGCGTGAGTTAATTTATTATTTATGACGTATTAGTAAATTTCACCTAATATAAGCTTTAAGTTAGCACTGGAACCTAATTTTAGACATATCAATAGAAAATAAAGACATCAATCATTTTCAATAAGCTTTCAAATTGTTAGACTTCGACTAAATGGTAATTTTTTTTCTTTAGTTAGAAAAATATTGTTAAATATTGTCTTTAAACTTTATTGGGCAAATTTCTGACTAATATTAAATATATCATATTATTTTTATAAATTTTTAAACTAAAATATTTTTGCATTTAAAAATCTATTTAATTTTTATTTAACGATATTTCTAAAATTTAACCTTACTTAGTTACTTAGGTACTATAAAACTATCGATTTTCAAATCCAAAAGCACAAATTTCAAATAAAGTTCAAACTGACAAGATTGAATAGAATTTTTCCCAAAAATAACAACAATATTTTATTTTTTGTGTTTCAGTGTTTCATACAAGAGAACAATATTTTAAAAACTCTAACTAGACAAAAACACCCAATTTCAATTTACTTCAGAAATCACGCTCTATTTATCTAATAGAAACGAAATTTTCAAATAAAAATGAGTAAGTTATGAAAAATTGACAAAAAGATTAATCAGGAATATATGATTAGTTTTTAGAAAAAAATTGGTTTAAAAATTAAAAAATTTAAATTTTTATTCTTGAAATTTTTTTGACTAAAAATTTTCAATCGAATCTGAGTTGATAAATGTAAAAACTTGTTGATTTGGATCTAAAACCGGTGTTTGAGTAATTAGTTCTATCAAATTTGATGTTGGGCTAATTTGGGCTATTTCAGTTGTTGCTTGCGTGACGTTCAATATTAATCTCTCAACTGAATCACTTTCATCGCTTTCTAAAGAAGCAATTATTGGAGTTGCTATAATAACTGGTGGCGATAAGTTTTGTTGATCAGTAATGACAAAGGCTGGAAAAGTAGAAAATTGATCAACCAAGGTTGGTAATGTGGTTGACTGAATTTCTATTTGGGGGTTTAAAATCATGCTTTGGTCAGGGGTTATCAATGATACATCAATAGTCTCGAATTGATTAGCTTGTCTTTTGAACACTCGAGGTAAGGCTTTTAGATTCAGTATTTGAATTAAACCAATAAAAACGTAAATTTTAATTTTCATCTTTTGAATGAATCCAAATATCATTTAAATTAGATTTTATATGTTTTATTTTCAGGCTTATTTTAGAATCTGGAACAAGGCTTAATTAAGGAATCTGGGTAAAAACAAAAACACATTTTAAAAGAATTTATTTCAGGTAAATATTTCTAAAATATAATTTGATTTTCATTGTAATCAACATTCATATCCATAAGTAATATTAAGGACATCATAATCATTCCAACAATTATTAAAGCCATTACGAACGTCAAATCAGAGCTCATTAACAAACTCACTGCCCAATAGATCAACATCCTAAAGAAAAATTAAAAAAAGATTAATTTAATCTTTTTGAGATGTGATCACTTACTTTTTAGGTTTAATGATTTTTACAATAGATTATTAATGATAAACATTTTTGTTTGATTTTATTTAATTTTTGGAGGTCACCAAAAGGGATAAATTTGGTGCTTATGATTTAAAAATAAATTTAAATAGAACAAAAGCTTAAATTGAATTATAGAACAATCAATTATTTTGATCATAGAACAATAAAATAATATTTCGACCAAAATTTTCGTTTAAAAAATTAATAATTGAATTGATAAAACTTGAATAAATCTAAAAATTTAATCATATTTTAAATATTTTAAAAAAAAGTTGAACATCTTTGAAAACTGAAGACTAATTTTATTGTCAATGTCGGTATCCACGACAACAAATTTAAATAAGGCCATTTAGATAAATGTTTAAATTTGATCATAAAGTTAACTTAGATATTTAATATGCATTGATTTTGAATTTAAATTTTTTAATGACATAGTTTAGAAAAATTTTAAATAAAACTTAATACTAAAAAAATGAAACGGATAGATTTAGGTGACCAATTTTTATCTAATCAATCCAATCAGCAAACAATTGATAACATAGTCAAATTAAGAAACAGTGTTGAAGAAAAGCGAAAGTTGTTGGATAAAATTTACTTAGAAGCTGCTGGTGAAGATGAGAATTGTGAAAATAAAACCAAAAATTTCGGGTCTACGATGCTCAAAAAAGTTAACTTTGAACCAATTGATCCAGTTGAAGAACCAAATGTCGAAAAATTGTTTAACAACACATTCACGGTTACAAAAATTCGTCAACATGATGTGAACAATAAATTTAAACCTAAAAATTACGAAACAATTAAAAAAAAGTCTATTCCCAATAACGATGAAGAAAAAAATGTGCCTGGAACAAAAAAAATTCAGAATAGTTTAACAAGACCAGTTACTCGTCAAGTTCTTACTTTTCATCAAAAAAAGATTATTGAAAAAGAAAAAAAACAAAAGTTGGAAGCTAATTTGAAGGAAATACGCAATAAAATATTAACCAGAAAATTTTCTTACATCTGGCTCCGAAAACATTTGAATAAAAATAAATTCTTGTCACAAAAAAATTCTATTCTGCCATCAGAAGCCCAGTAATTTCATAATCATTGAGTTTTAATTTTATTTTTTAAAAAAATTATTTTTAGGAAATTTTATAAAAATAAAATTCTAAAAAAAATAATTCAAAAATGGCAAAATGAGATCAAATTTGAGCGAAATGAATGGAGATTAAATGTAAAAGCCGAGTGTCATCACAAGTAAAATTAATTTTAATTTAAATTCGAAAAAAAAATCTAAATCTAATTAACTAGCTATGTTTTGTATAATAAAGTATGGAATAGATGGACAGAATTTAAAATTGAAAGCATCTATGAAAAAAAAATTATAAACAAAGCCGATACTCATTGTAAGATATCTTTTTAAAAAAATATTTCACTTTGATTAGTTTATAAAATCTTTTAAAAAATATTCAGATTTATTAGATAAAACTGTTATTAAAGATTGATAAATTAAAATTCAAAATTTGTTAGAAAAAAATGAGGAGATTTTCCTAGATAAGAATTAAATTGTAGATTTTTACTCATTAGCTTATATATTTTTAAAAATCATATGACCTAAATTAATAAATCATGCTAAAAGGCTTACAAATAGAAAAAATTTAAAAAAACAACAATTAAAATGTATTAATTTCTTATTTAGGCTCTGATAGAATTGAAAATTTGACTTATCTAAGATTGTTTAATTTTTTTCATTTAGATTTTCAGATTTTGAAAAAAAAATTTTTTTTATCATGGACAAAATTTTACAAAGGCTCACTTAAAGCAAAGCTAAATCTTGATCTTGTTAAAGAGAAAAGAAATACTGAAATTCAAAAGTAACTACTTAAGGTATTGTGAAATTCAAATACAAATACAGAATTTAAAATAAATAAAATATATTACAACAAAGAGCAGCATACTTTGTTGAACCTTTTTTACCCTGAAATTATGTTTCTCATGAAAAAAAAAAATATAATTTTTTAAGAATTAAATATTTTTTATTTGAATTTCACCAAGCCTTACCAACCATTTTCTAAATAAAAGTTCAATTTTACTTTTAAAAATAGAGAGATATTTGAAATTTGGCACACTAGATTTCTGAACAAAATTCGTAATAACGATTATACAGAAATAGCTCAGAGACATCATCAATTTTTCATCTTATCTAATGTAAAGTTAATAACAAAACTAATAGAAAATTTAAAAAACGAAAAATTTAGTGCTATTCAATCTGGTATTTTAAATTGGTCAATGAAAAAGATGACCGACGCAAAAATAGGAAAGCCGATAATTTTTATAAAGAGAATTTATTGCGTAAGCATTTTGCCTCTATTAAAATGTATACTATGTACAGACGAAAGAAAAAAATACAAAAACAAAAATTGGACGATTATGCTGAGTCCCAACTAGTTTATAGAATATTTCAAACTTGGCAACAAAAGTATCAATTCAGAATGAGAGTATATTTTCTGGAAGAAGAAATTACTTGCTTTACTCAGACATATCTAAAATATAGAGTTTTGAAATACATGCAGCAAGGTAAAATTCGACTAAGATTTTTTTTAAAAACTTAATCATTTTTTTAAGAATACAATTCTAGAATACTTTTAAAAATAAAAGAGACAAAGGCTATTAAATTTTTTAATAGAAAAATTAAACTCAAGGTGTTTAATGGAATTAAACAAAATTTAATTGAGGTTAAAGATGAAATAGGAAGAGTTAAAGAAGCTGAAAAATTCGACTATTTTTGGTGTAAGAAAATTGTATTCTATAAATGGTTGGATCGACTTGACGACAGAAATGAAATTAAATCAATGCATCTTTTGTTCAAAGCCAAAAAGCACTACGAGTCTTATCTTTTTCGTACTGGTTTTAGTACATGGAAATACTTTGTCAAACAAAAAAAGAAACAAGATGTAAACTTGAAAATACAAATTTTGATTATCTTAAAACTTTTTTTTTATTTAAGGCCAAAGAAAAAATAGCGATTACTTTTCAAAATTTAAAACTAGTAAGAAAATTCTTTGAACAGCTAAGAATTTATGTCGAGATAACACAAAAAAAACGTGAGAATCATCGTTTGGCCGAAGAGTTTTACAAGTTCAATTTAATCCTTAAATAATAAAAAAAATAAAACATAAAAATTATTTAATTTAGAACTAACACATATGGTAAATATTTTGAAAAATGGTACAACAAATACGAGCAAACAATCGAATATCAAATGAATCTAAGAATTGTAAGTTTTTGTTTTAATTTTAGTTTAAAGATTAAATTATTCTAAGATACTATGTGCATTTAGTATTTAGGTTAAAATACGTTCATATAAAAAATTATTTTCAACTTATTAAATGAATATTTGTTTACCAATTAAACAAATATAATCAAAACAATATGTTTTTTAAGGTTTTGACCATTTACAGATTAAATTTTTTTTTGTTGCTTAAATTCTACTCATATATCAATAATAATATCAACTTTTATTTTTTGATTAATAAAGTTATTGTTTATTTTCTTCTTCATTAAACATGTAATAATTTCGAATAACTAGAAAATTTCCTCTTAATTTGATAATAGAAAAAATTTTAAATTTTCTATATGGCAAACGTTCATAATAGAGAAATTTAGGTCTCTGAAAATCAAAGACTGTTTGTTTTTTTATTATATTTTATTTAAATTAATTTTGAGTTCGACATTTATTTTTAAATCTTAAGCAGTTTTGGCTCGATACAGTTATACAAATAAATAATTAATAGACTTGAGAGTTAAAAATTAGCTAAAAAATTTTTGGAACAAAAATTTTGTCTGTTAATGTTTAATATTTATGTACAAGAGATGACTGATGTCTGTGTTTTACAGCCTAGACAGTTCATCTATTTGAGCTTTGAAAGAATTGATTGATTGTGCATGAATGACGTAGTCCAATAGTGAGCTCCAGAGTTTAGCTGCTATATTAATTTAGTAGTTTCTTCTGCGATCATTTTTTCTGATCAATTATTGCTTTGTGTAGCCTCTGTGGCCTCCTTTTGCCAATCCAACTGATAACTGAAACGTCCATTCAATCCTATCTATTTGCTCTTATTGCTCTATGTTGCACAGAATCTAAAGCCTTGATATCGCATTTAGATTAAGGTCTCCATGCTTGGATTGTAAACTCCAGATGTTGCCATGTGATTTTCGGAACAGGAATTGGTTTGAATTAATTGAAAAAATCGGAAAAAATCCGCTATCAAGCCGGCCTTTTTGCAAAAAATTAATTAAGTTTTGATCAGAAAATGGATCTAATATTTTGATTTAAATTTTTCAATTTTTTTTTCTTTTTAATCAAAGGGAATATTAGCTAAAATACACAACTATTGTTAATCATTTTTCTATATTTTTATTTTCTCAATAATGAACATTCTCTTAATAGTCTTTTTCTTAAAATTAAGTCTGCTAATTGTTCTTGCTGGAATAGTTCCCTCGCTAAATTTATTCCACAGCCTTGTTCATCAAAATCTAGTACCTTTTTTTCTATTTCTCTCTGGTTTTTGATCAAATTTTTTAGCCAAGAAACTTAATTGAATAAATTTATCATATAAAAAAAAATTAAGAAATAATTTTGTTAAAAATGCTTTAACATTCAAAGGTCGGAAGGGTCTTTTGTTACTTCTTTTTTTTTCTTTTTTTTTCAATAAATTTAACTAATTTTTTTTCAATTCGAAAATTGAACTTTATCGTCATTTAATGAAGAATCAGATTCTAAAATTGTTAAGCTTGGATTCACAGAAACACTAGTTATCAGTTTTAAACAGAAATTAGAATTTTAATCTTCTAAAAATAATTAAGTGCATCACCATTCTTCCATGTTATTGGTGAAAATTTCCAGTTGATCCCAAATTTTTTATCTCTCTAGCCTACCATTTTTCAATCCTCTCTTTCCGAGTCATCTTATATTTTCATTTTCTTTCGATGATTTTTCTCATAGTTAAGTCTTTGAAAATCAATGATGACAATGTTTTCTTGGTTTAACCATGTTTTAATTTACAAGTATTAAGACAACTTACTGTAAAATCATTTTTCTTTTAAAATTTACAACTTAATGATTTTATTACTTTAATCTATAAAAATCTACTAGTTTTTATGAAGCTTGATCACTATTTTAAACTCTTTTATTTTATTTATTTATTTTTTTTATAATTAAAGTTATTTAGCACATAAATCGAAAAATAATTTTTATTTTGTCAGAAATCTAATTTATTTATAAAATTGATTTATTTTTATAGGCAATTTTGCATCATGAATCATCTCTTCATTCGAAAATTTTTACAATTTGGTCACAAAAATACAATTCGATGCTGAGAGACGAGCTAAATGAAGTAAATATTTGAAAAATTTGAACAAAAAATAAAAAGATTACATGATTAATTTCATTTTTTTAAATTTTCATTCTATTCAGGTACCTTTAATTTTATACCAAAGTTATGAATAGTTTTAGAGTGAAATATTTAATAAATGCTTGTCCTATTACAAATTAAATTTTATTTTTTGTTCAAATATTTTCTTGTTGGTATTTTAATCAAAAAATTGCTTGAAGAACCGAGCACAATTTTGGAATCGCAAGTACTTGCTTAAAAAATATCTAAATTTTTGGATACAATCGTATAGAGAAACGAAAAAAGAATTCATTGACGAAAAGAAAGCACTTATTCATGATTTTAAACGAACATGTACTCCTGTTTTTGATTCATGGAAAAAAGTAAAAAAGTTTGAATTTTAGATATAAATTCCTATTTTTTTTTAAGTTTATTGAGCATAAAAGATTTTTTATTTACAAATGCAATTTAGCTGATGATTTTTACAAAAAAAAATTGGAAAAAAAAGCTCTAGCAGTATGGAAGTTTCAAGCTATAAATTTTAAAAAAATAAATCAAATTGTTGCTGATAAATTTACCCAAAAACAAAAAGAAAAGTGTCAACGATTTTTTTTGCTATGGATAAATGATGTTAAAGAAAAAAAAATCGAAAAAAGAAATGAAGAGATTGCAATCACATTTTATCTAAAACATTTGATGATAAAAATTATTTACGAATGGCGCGGTTATTGTGTTGATAAAGCTGTAAAAAGATATAATGATCAAAACACTATAAATAAATTTGAAATTATCAGGTCCAAATTGATCAAGAGCCATTTATTTACTTTTTGGCAGAAGAAATGTTGCCAAGTTATTTCTGAAGAAAACAAAGAAAAAATTGCTGTCAATTTTAACAACAATAAACTAAAAGGAAAATATTTTACAGCTTTTAAAGTTTATTTTAAATTTTCGATTAGGAAAAAACTTCTCGATAAACAAGCGAGTTGGTTTTTTGAAATGAGGCTTAAATCGGATATCTTTTACAAATGGACTGCCAAATATGATCATGAGTGCAGCATTAGGGACAAAAATGAAAAAGCTTTGCTTTTATGGTCGATTAACATTCAAAAAAATTGTTTCATTGCATGGCAGAATTGGATTCAGACTAGAAAACAAAAAAAAGAGCGATACAAACAAGCACTCGAAATGCGTCAATTTGACATAATAAAAGAGTGCTCAAGAAAATTTTTAAAATTCTCAATGGATAGTAAAACAAGGCGAATCCAAACAAATCGAATTCTGAAAGAAAAATTTTTGCTTAATTCAGTCGAATTAGAGGCAAAATATTTCAATATCTGGTTGAATAAATGCAAATTCAAATCTGTGCACAAAATACAGGACAGAAAAATAGCCAAGATTAAAAATGTTTTATTAGATGTTAAGTCAAAAAAATCAGCTATTTTAGAGGATGTTAGTTTAGATAAAAAAGAAAACATGTCTGGTCCAACAACTTTATTTAAAAATCTAGATTCAAAGACAAAAATAAGACCAGCACCGCGTAAACCAGCTTTTATTGAATCAATCGATTACTCTAAAGAAAATCTACAAGCAGAAAAAATAGTTGAAACTGTTGAAATTAATAATGAATTAATTGAAGAAAATCTTAATGTTCCAAACGAAGTGGTTGTAAATCAAGTACTGTTGCCACCCAGTGCTTTTTTAAATCCTAAATTAAACTCTTCAAATGAGTCAGCATTTTCAGAAAATCAATTGAACAACGACTTGAAAAATGACTTGAAATCCTCAAGTATGTCAACTATTTGTAATACTGAGGTCTTTAAGGAAATAAATTTCGGAAAAAGTATTACAAATTTAAATATTACAAATTCCTCATCAACTAACAGCTTGAATAACGAAATAAAAATAAAAAAGAGCTCAAACAAAGACAATGAATTGGTCATTTTAAAAAAGAGATTAGAGACTCTAGCTATCAAGTCAGATAAATTAAAGTAATTTTGGTTAAAAATTATATGTGATACTAATTTTTTACTTAGACGGTTGAAGGAGCAAGAGAAGCTATTATTAAACTGTATTAAATCAAATGAAATTAATCAAACAAGCATGTGCGAAACTATCTATCAAGAGAAAGATCAAGTAAATAAAGATAATTGATAAAAACTAAATTTAATACAATAAAAACTAAAGGTTCAATCCGAAATTCGTGAATTATACAAATTTATTAAAATTGAAAAGCCAATTGTCCATGAGTTACTCATAAAGCATAAATTGGCATAAAACATGTAATTAATTCAAGAAATTTTGATAAATAGATATTTAGTCCAAATAAAACCAAGATTTTTATCTTTTTTTAAAAAAATCATTGATAATTTAATAACTTTTTAAACAAAAAATAAATTTTTTTTGTATTTTATTATATTATTTATAGTAATAGTCCATTAAATTTAATTTATTGGTTGTATTTTAACCTACTGAGTTGAATTTAAAAATTCAGTGTATCTTTCTTTAGTGAATATTTTTTTAATTCATATTTAAAAACTTGTAGCTACAAATATTATCTGAAGAACAAAGTATGTGCTCATTCACTTACACTAAAAAGATTTAAAAACAAAATAGAATTTGTTAATAAGCAAAACCGTGATCAACCTAAAAAAGGAGAAAATGCTTTAGTAAAGTTAAAATTTTTAATTTTAACAAAAATGTTTTTTATTGATGCGTTAATCAAATTTTGGCAATGCGCTAAAAATATATTTTTTTTTAATTGTGATGCGTTTATAAGGTAGATGCTCTTCTTACAACTGAAATTGCGGCAATAAGGGAGACTGATTCATTTTATAATAAAAAAAAAATTTTCAAAAAAACTGTTAAAATAATTTTTTTAAATATTTTTAATTGTTAATCTTATAGTACAAAATAAAAAAATAATTTAATTTTTTAGGGCGATTAGATCTTTATCATTCGGCTATTATAGATTTTCCATTAGTTATTTCTAAAAATTTATTTAAATATTTTATTTTCTAATGCTCGACTAATTCATTCGGCTCATAATCAAAAAATAAAAAAAAAATTTTTTTGTATTTTTTTTAATTTTGTCAATGAGGCAAAAAACAAATAAATAAATAATAAAAATAATAATCAAAGACTAAAATATTAATTATTAAAACTGTAATTAATTGATATTATAAATACAGGATCATTAAAATTGAGCTTTGATATACCTGAAATTTGTAAAATATTTATTTTGAAAACATGATTTTAAACTTTATTTGACTGAATTGTAATAAAAGCAAAGTTTAAAAAAACAAAAATTTTTCAATCGAATATCCAAATTTATAATTGAAACCAAACTACAAAAATTACAAATTATAAAATCTTTAAATTTTCTTCTATTGAACTTTAATCAAGTGAAAATAAGACGTTAAAAATAAATAGAAGTAAAACAACCATAATATTTAAAGAATTATATTTAACGTTTGATGAATTGCTCTTTAGATTGAGAGCATTTTCAAATGGAATCATTGAACCATTATTCGGATTACAATCTATTTTCATTAACTCGCAAAGTAATGGATAAACATCAACATTTTTCAGGTTATTAATTTTCACATTTGATTTAAAATCTGGCCCTCTTGCTAAAAAAACTGCTCTCATAGCTTCTATTTCATTATCAAAACCATGATTTCCTTTCAGAGTTTGTTTAAATGTGTTCATTACGTAACCTTCATCAGCAATAGCAACAATAGGAGCTATTCTTTTACTGTTTTGAAAATGAAGCTCTTTTGGTATATTTTCTTTGTAAAAAACTCGTAGATTCGGAATTTTGGACAACGCTTCATACACTTTTGTTTTCTAAATTAATATTTAATTTTAAAAAAACAAAAAATTAAAAAAAATTACTGAAACATCATTATCTATAGGATAAATATTTGATACTACACCAAAAATAGTTCTATTTGAATCAATCAAATTTTTATCAACATAATCATAAACAAAAATTGTCTCGTTTTTCATATCAGCCATTCCATGATCACTCACAATTATGATGTTTAATTTATTACCTAGTTCAGCTTGATTCAAAAGTTCAATCAAATAACCAATTATCCAATCTACTTCTCTTATCTTTTAAGAATAATTTTTATTTCAATTATTTTTTTCTGTTAATTTATTAGTCTAATTAATTAAGTTTACTGCTTCCATGTATTCTTTTGAGTTTGCTCCATACGAGTGACCAGTATGATCTGGTTCATTGAAATATAAAGTAGCAAAATCCATATCGAATTTTTTGAACCAATTTACCACTTCTTCACAGCGCTCTTTAAA